>JAOTRA010097939.1:0-11377 GCA_026260255.1 Pseudolaguvia tuberculata
GTGTGTGTGTGTGTGTGTGTGTGTGTGTGTGTGTGTGTGTGTGTGTGTGTGTGTGTGTGTTTGTGTGTGTATGTGTGAGTGCGTGTGTGTTTGTAGGAGGGAGATACACCACTGCATGATGCTGTGAGGATTAACAGGTTCAAGATGATCAAACTGCTCCTGATGTACGGTGCCAACATGAAGAACAAAAACAATGTGAGTGCAAACAAGTGAGACACACACACGCAAAATTCAGTGTCGTTTACTTGCTTTTAATCTTTTTAAAATACGCTGTTGTAACTGTAATTTGTGTGTGTTTGTCAGGATGGAAAGACGCCGATGGAAAGTCTGCTATCATGGCAAAGTGGAGCTAAAATAATCCTGAGTGACTTTAAAGAGTAGATGCTACCCAAGTCACACGCACACACATACACACACAGATTTACTTTCAGTTTCACACTGATTAAAATTGCTGGCGATTGAATGGACTTTTCAGAGTGCAGTCAGGAGTGCACTCCAGTGACGGGTATCAGCTGTAATTGGAAACGTGATGATGACGATGATGAAGATAATAATGAATGTGATGATGGTGATGAATTTGTTGATGATGATGATGGTGGTGGTGGTGGTGATAAAGATGATGACGAGATGAAGATAATAATGAATGTGATGATGGTGTTGAAGATCATAAATATAATGATGATAATGATAATAAAATGATTATTTTAATAGGTAATGATAATGATCATGAAGATGATAAATATGATGGAAATATTTTATTTATTTCTTTGTTTTATAATTTTTTGTTAGTTAATTGATTCCAACTTTATTCCATTTGAGTTTTTTATTCTTTGCTTTATTTATTGATTGATTGATTCATTGATGATGTGAGAATAAAGATTATTTTTATTGTTCTGCTCTGATTTTGCAGCCTGTCTTTTCTTGAATTTCGGCATCTGCTGATTAATCAATTAATGACTAACTACCGGTCAACACAGTTGCCTCACAACAAGAAGGTCCCGAGTTCGATTCCCGGGACGGATTTTGCATGTTTCCTCTCATTTGTGTGGGTTGCCTCCGGGTACTCCGGTTTCCTCCCACAGTCCAAAAAACATGTACATTAGGCTGATTGGTGAGTCTAAATTCTCCATAGGAGCGAGTGTGTGTGATGGATTGGTAACCTGTTCAGGGTGTACCCCTGCCTCTCGTCCTATTTGTGCTGGGGTAGCCTCTAGCAAACCGTGATGAATAAATCAGTTTATACATTTTTGTATGGAATATCAGATTAATGATTAATATTGTGCACTAATGATAACAGTAACTACATTTGTATTGAATTTGAAAAATAACTGTTATTATTTAAAAAAAAATTGACGTCAATTACCTAAAATAAATCTATAAAATAGATTATATAATTATAAATCGTCTTCTTGCGCAATTTTTGCTCTAGTTACTGCGCAAATCCTGCGCGTTTTTGATGTTAACGAGCACATTTTCCCGTCATTCCTCCTTTCGTTACGTGATTGGTCGGATTTGAATAGAAGACCGCGCGGTACTGTTAGTGGAAAAAAGGAGGTACACGGCGGTTAGATTCGCGAGCTTTAAACGCATCAAAAAACCTCTTAAAATGTTTGTGATACCGTTGTGTTATTGATATTATTATTGGTTAGTTGAAAGTTCGAGTAAAAGCGTAGTGGTAGTAGTAGTTTTTCTCTCCTGACGGGTTCATCCATCTGAGGTACTTCAGAAACGGAGCTAGTTTAGCTAACAGGAAAAAAACCCAAAAAAACATTAACCGGAAGTGACTGTTAGTATTTTTATATTCAATAGTGAGATTGTTTAGTTTAAATTTGTTTGTAAAGTAATAGGTGCAGGTTTTTCTTTAAAGCTCCACAATTAGTTTTCTTTCCCTTTCCTCTTCTTTTCCTAACCTTTTCCTCCTCTTTTTCCCTTCCCTTTACTGTGTTGTAGAATCATTATGGAGTCGTGTTTTAATGAGAATGTGACCAGAGCTGAACCCATCCTGGTGGAAGATCTGAGGCGAAATCTACTTTTCGAACTGACCGAAATCGCAGAGTCTCAGGTGACTTCCGGTCATCACACCTGAGACGTGTATACACACACACACACACACGGCTCAATTTCGTGTGTGTGTGTGTGTGTGTGTGTGTGTGTAGTTATTAGACAGAGAGTTTTTACAGGTTTACCTGCGGATAAGGCCGTTCTCAGAGGTTGAACTTAAAAACGGTGAATCACAGGTGAGTTTTATTTCTCACACAGTAACCACACGCCTGTTACACACAACCACATTGATTGTGTTTGAAATATTTCTACATCTATGTCTTTGTCAGGACTGTATCACCATCCATGCTCCAGATACGGTTCTGCTCAAGGCCCCGAGGACGTCCCTATCGGCCCGTTCCAGTGATAAATCCCTTCCTCATACTGCTCAACGCTTCCAGTTCTCTCAGGTGACTGGAGTTCAGTTGACTCTGAATAAGATCACACAGTTGCAGAGTTAAAAGAGGAAAATTAAGATCACTGAATATCTGTGTGAAATAATTTAACTAATAATAATATAATTATGGTCTAGGTGGTGCGGTGGCGTAGTGTTAGCATAGTCACCTCACAACAAGAAGGTCCTAGGTTCGATTCCCAGGCCGGAAGTCTTTGTCTTTGAATGTTCATGTTTTCTTCGGTTTCCTCACATAAGCCATAAGAGTGTCTGTGTAGTTGTTCGCTTATGTGTGTGCGATGGACAGGTGACCTGTCCAGGATGTACCTGGAAGAAAATGTGTGTTAATGAATGACTAAAGGTCTTAACCAGTCAACTCCTCTTATTTAGTTCACGTGAGGTTTTTTTGTTGTTGTTTGTATTTAAAAGTAAGGGGTTTTGACGCTGCAGTAACACCACACCCTGGCTGGCTGTCTGTCTGTCAGGTTTTTGGAGCGAACACCTCACAGAAGGACCTGTTTGACGGAACGGTGAGGAAACTAGTCAGAGATGTCCTGGAGGGGAAAAATTCTCTGGTCTTTACTTACGGAGTCACAAACGCAGGAAAGACCTTCACCTTCTTGGGTTAGTGCTTCACACCTTTGGTAAAGAACATGTCTTTTTTTTTTTTTTTTTTTTTTTTTTAATCCTTTTTCTGTTTTTCTCTCTCTCTTTCTCTCGCTTGATCTCTCTCTGTCTCTTTCCTTTATTTATTCTCCTTATCTAGTTACTCTCCAATTATTCTCTTCTTTCAATAAGCTGATAGTATATCAGAGCGAATGTATCAATATAAATCTGGATGACAATCAGACTAATTAAATCTGTGTGTGTGTTTCAGGCCCAGACTATGATGTGGGGATCCTGCCACGCTCCTTAAACCTGATTTTTGGAAGTCTCGGTCATCGGATCTTTACACAGTGCAGTGTGAAGCCTCACCGATGTCAGGATGTGGTAAAGCTCACAAAGGAGCAGCAGGTGGAGGAGAATATCAGTAAGCGAAACCTCCTGCGACTCCTCCGAGAGGTGAGGCAAACACCACGCTGACACAGAGAGAAAATGCCCATTAGTGACCCGACACTCATCATCAGGGTTTAAACAGGAACCAATGGTTATTTCTAAGATTAAGAATAAATTGGCACCAAAGTTCCATAAATACTCATGCATCTGTCAGAGAGACAATCCATTAACATCATATTTCATTCAAATAAACAGTTGAAAATTGAAACCAAGAAATTCTGATCAGCTGAACAAAACTTTAAATCATTAGTTTCTGCTTCACTCTATGAAACAAAAAAATATAAAATTTGTACACAACTTTGTTGCATTGTAAATGTCTCCTGGTCCCTCAATCGCTGTCTATCGTTATTGCACACTCTGTCTGTCTCTCTCCCTCACTCTCAGAATGATTCTCAGAAAAATACGAGCAGCCAAAGCTCCCGATCTGAAGGTAATGTTTACAATGGTTTTTTTACTTAATCATGTTTTCCTCTCTTCTCAAACACACATACTGAGAGATTTTTCAGCTGCTTCTTCATTCACTTTATCAGGTTTGGATCTGCTCGAACCTGACAGTTCGGTGTCCAACTGGAGCTGCAGCATGGACACCAATCCCCACACCTGGTTCTCTGTATGGGTGTCCTTCTGCGAAATCTACAATGAGAACATCCATGATTTACTGGAGCAGCCAAGCAGCACCGGAGGACGCCGGTCCAACCTGCGCCTTTGTCAGGACACCAAAGGGAACGCCTTCATCAAAGGTACAGAACACTGAACCTTCTATAATAGTCTACATGTATTGATATCCTGTGTGTGTTAGATCTCCGCTGGGTTCAGGTTAACAGCTCTGAGGAAGCTTTTAAAGTTATGAAGTTGGGCAAAAAAAACCAAAGCATTTCATCTACCAAACTTAATCAGTTGTCCAGTAGAAGGTGAGTGTGCGCTTGCACACACACGTACACAAAAACGCTTAACAAATTACTAGCATTAGTTCATTTAACACTTTTCTTCTAAAAAAATCTCTCTTCCCCAGTCACAGCATCTTTACAGTGAGGATTCTCAGGATCGAGGATGAGGCTTCACTTAATGTTCAGTCTGTAAGCGAGTGAGTGCTGGTTCTACATTAATATATACACACACTTAGTCACTTCAAACAATAAGTAAATGAATAATAAATAACGAGAGTAATGCAATAATAAATATATAAGTAATTATGTGTGTGTTGTAGGCTGTCTCTGTGTGACTTGGCTGGATCTGAACGTTGTGGTAAAACTCAGAATAAAGGAGATCGACTGAAGGAGGCTGGAAACATCAATACGTCTTTGCTCAGTCTGGGGAAATGCATTAACGCCCTGAAGGGCAGCCAGCAGGCCAGGTGTCTTCATCAGCATAATCTGCATAAACACTTACTATTCACCCTCATTCTTTTCTTCTGTTTTGCCCCCATTTCTGTACTCACTCTATACTTTTCAAACACATTATCTCATACTTTCTTTCTTTCACAGACAGCATGTGCCTTTCAGAGAGAGTAAGCTGACACACTACCTTCAGGGATTCTTTACAGGTCGAGGAAGAGCTGCCATGATCGTAAACATCAATCAATGCGCCTCCATGTATGATGAGACACTCGGTGTCCTTAAGTTCTCTGCTGTGGCACAGAAGGTGAGGGAGAAAGAGATGGAACATAAATCTGGGTGTTTGCTGGGAATTAGTGGGTACCCTAGGATCCTCCAGGCAGATAAAATTAATCAATACTTTATTTTTTCATCAATCAGAATCCTGAGTTGAACAGCATGCCTCTCTCTCATGCACACTCTGTCTTTCTCTTAGGTGGTGGTCCTATCTGTTCCCACCGTCCTCCCATTGGTAGTGAAGAGAAGTGCGAGGGAGGTGTCATTCATCATCAGTAAGCTAGCTCAGCAGGAAGCCCGCCGCACATCTCTAGTGCGATGGGAAAACCGCCTGAGCAGTGAGGACGAGATGGATGAGGATGAGGAGAGCTTACCTGAGGACACACTCAACGAGGATGAAGGGAAAGAGACTGTGCTGCTGGATAAAGAATTGTATGAGGTCAGCATGGGGTCATGAGTTATTCCAGTCACAATTATTCCTGTGTATTTACTGTTTGAGTAAACTGTGTTTGTAGAATCAGCTGCTGCAGATAGAAAAGCTGCAGGAACAGTTGAAGACATCAAGGGCGGAGACTGTATCAGCAGAGACCCGAATCAGAGAGGAAGTGTCTAAAGAATTCTCAGATCTCTTCACTCAGATGCAGAAGGACTACGAGTATGATGCAATCAGTCTGTGGACCTTCTGCGTTTCCCCCATAATCCCACTAGACTCCCAATAATCTCTATGTAATCCTCTCTGAATTCCCTTTCCCTTATACTCTCTCTGTAGTCCATCTGTGATTTAATTTCTATAATCTGTCTGTAATCTCTATGATCTTTTCTGTGTTCAATCTATAAACTGTCTGTAATCTGTCTATAATCTCCAGGAATGTTCTCTTTTTAATCTTCTCTGTATTACTATAATATCTATAATCTCTCGCTACAATTCATCATCTTACCCGCTTATTCATTAATTCGGGGTCATGGGGGTCTGCTGGCGCTTATCCCAGCATACATAATGAGAGGCAGGGGTACACCCTTGACAGGTCGCCAGTCCATCGCAGGGCCACACATCTTTGCAAATCCCCCGTAATCTTATCTGTAGTCTTGACAAGATTCTGTGTCCTTTTTATTTATTATAATCTCATCCATGTTCTCTCTATGGTCCCTCTGTGATCATTTCAATAATCTGTCTATAATCTCCATGAATAATTTCTGTAGTCCTATAATCTCTTACTATAATTCATTTAATATATTTGTAAACTATTATCTATCCTATTTATCTTTCTCTCATTCAGTGAGCGTATCAGTAATGAGCGAGAGTTAATGGAGGACCGCTGTGAGCGCCGTCTCCAGATTTTCAAAGACTTGGTGGAGAAAACTTACAGAGGAACTTGCACTGATTATGATAATGATCCTGCTAAAGGGCAGGTGATGAAACATTCTCAAGAAAATATTTTGGCTGGTTCAAAATCAGATTTTTATATTCCATGTCCACTTTTATTAAGAACACCTGTGAATATATTGTGTGTGTTTTTGAAGGAGCGAGATCTTGCCTCTCTAGACGGCATGCTGGCCTCCATGTCCACTGATCTTGCTGGGATCAAGAAAGATGCTGAAGCGACACAGTCGTGCCTGGTGACTGGTGATGGCCGACCCTCAGTGATGCTCTGTGACCTTCAGAAAAAGGTCACACAACTGACTGTGGAGCTCTGTAAAACCCAGAAACAACTAGAGAGCAGAACTCGTGGTTAGTGATCACTCATAACACATGGTTATATCACTTTATATATATATATGATATATATATAAGGCAAAGTGGAAACACTGGTATTGTTGACCTTGAGAATTTTTTTTTCAGAGTTTGATGCGCAGCGCACTCTGGTGGAGGAGCTGGAAGACATGAGGAAGGTAAGACTACATAAAATCATCAGCAGTGAGCCTTCCACATACCACCTACGCCATCAGCGTGAAACAATAAATTGATCATAAACCAGCATACAATAATGGTCAATAGAGGTGCCAGAGGTTCTTCTAACATGTTGGTTGATGTAGCAGGTTCTGATCCCTACCTAGTGCAACCACCAACCGAGCACCAGCTTTAACTTCATCAACCCAATGCCGTACTGGTGGAAGCGGAATGTTAGATTATACAACTAAGCAGTTAATGGTCTTTATCTAGTGCACAGCAGTGGTAGCCTGGTGCTCCTGAGACGTCTGTCAATCAAAAGGTCATGAATTGAACACCTCTTCCACTTGCCTATTTAATTACTTCTCTCTGTCTGTGTTTAAAGAAATTACAGAGTGGTGAGGAGAAACTGAATGATCTGATGGTGCAGTGTGTGGAAAAAGACCAGCAGCTCACTAAAGTTCAGGAGAAACTCCACCAAGCCGAGGAGAACAACAGCAAGAATGTCAGTCTGATGATAATGATTACTATTACTACTATATATTCAGTGTTTAGCAGCCAGACATTAATTCAGCAAAACATTCACTCCATAAATAATCACACTCAGCAGATGTCTTGTTACAGAGCGACTCTAATTCCTATAGCTATGTAGCTGAAGGTTAAGGTCCCCAAACAGCAGTGCTGTCCAACGTCTTGATCAAGGCTGCAAAATTCCAGAATGTTCCATAGCAATTAATGTGATTAAACTCTAAAATTTCCTCAGTCCCATGCTCATGGTACTGGCAGAGATATCGTCTCTCCGCATGCTCTGCATTCCTCCACACACACACCCTTTCATTTCTGAAGTGGTTCAGACCAAACTGAATGTTTTTCTTTGTAAATACAGTATTTCTTTGTAAATGGTAGTTTTTTTATTTTATTTGATTGGCTTGTTTGTTCCAATACTTTTAATTAATCCAGGATATTTATAGAGCCTTACCTAGGTCATCAACATAGAATTAGTAAAAATAGCTAAATGCCAGAAATTTAAATATCATTGATTTATCCAACATCCATTTAGGTTTAAGGGACTTGCTCAGCGGCCCAACAGTGGCAGGTTGTTGATTTTTGCATATAGAAATTTTCAAATCAACAAACATTAAATGGAAAAACTGGTTTTCATGACCCAAACAGAAGTGTTTAAAAATGGATTTTTATTTTTATTTATTATTTTTTTTTTTTTTAGAACGCTCTAATTAAAGACAAGGAAAAATGCACATGCTCCAACCGACTGACATGCCCTGAAACACGGAAGCGTAGACAGGAAGGGGTGGGACCAGAGGATTTCTCTGAACAGCCCCCGCCCAAGAAAGGTATTAACTCTACCTCCACTGCAGAAACCAGCCTCCTGCCTTTTGTCTCAAACCGATGGGTTGGCAATCGGGTGAAAGGCCGGCGTTTCCTGCAAGGCAGAAAACGACTGTCGTCAGTAAAGAAGTAGCTTCACGCCCCATCAGCCCACCCACATCTGCCTTCCATTGCGATTTTACGTTTTTAAAACTCTTATTCATAGAAATGTGTTTGAGTGAATGTAAATAAAGAAATTTATATGTATGAAATGGTAAATGTTTCATAAACATTTTTGCCAACTATGGCAATATAAATATTAAATGTTGAGGGATAATATGAGCATGGCAACCCATGACATCATACCCTACTAATCAGTTTGCATTGAGTTTATTTATGACATCATTATTGTTTTTATATATATATATATATATACACATATATACACACACACATACTTACTTTTTGGTGCATGTGTATATATAAGTTTTTTTAAAAAATATCCAAAACTGGTTTGTTCTCTACATGATCTTCCTCTAAATCAGGGGCTAAAATCTTCCAGTGTCTCATTAATACATTTTTCTCCAGCCTGTTAAAAAATCCCTCATACAAACGTTAAATTGGCATCAGTAACAGATTATGAAAAACAACTAGCATCAAAACGTATCTACAAATGAGGTCAAAGGTCATGCTGATCATGTGTTCTAGATGTATAATTAAACTCATCTTAACCTTTGAGCGTGATTAATTTATTGCTCTTTTCTATCTAGGACTGTCTAAGGGCACAATGGTCTCAAGAGATCAAGCTGATGATTCATCTTTGGCTGCTGTCAAAGGTCAGCTTAAGCATTCAAGGCTTTTTCATGATATTAATGTTTAAATTAAACTAAAGTGTCATGTCGCTTTTTTCCGTCTGAAGAGAATCAGATAGTCTGCCATGGTGACTTATGTGTGAATGAAGTCAACGGTCAACTCCATAAAGAATTGCGTCAGAAGCAGGAGCAGATCAGGGATCTGGAGCAGGAGCGGCAGACTCTAGAGCGCTATGTCCAGAAGCTGGAGGAAGAGAAGCGATCCTGTCGTGAAATTGTATGGAAGATTGAGAATATGGTAGAGGAGCAGGAGCAAAAGTTTCACTCCATCAGCATCACTAAATTAAATGGGATGGAGGAGAAACTCATTACTGCCCAGAAAATGTGCAGCCTTTTGAGAACATCTTGGTTCAAGCAGCAGAAACATGAGGTTCAGCACAAAAAAACACCACTGAATGATTTACAACAGGAAGTAGAAACCACCAGCCAGGGTACAACCACATGTAAGGCTTTCTCCAGGTTACAGATGGAGAATGAGCCTGAAGGCGAGAGAGTAAAAATCCTGGAACAACAACTGTTGGAAGACAAAACTATCCATGACAAACTTCAGGCTGTGAACTTTGACCTCCAAGCTGAGGTCATTAAGTTGAAAGGTGTCATCAAGGAAATTGATGAGAAGGCGCAGAGAAAGAAGGAGGTTAGAAAGGAGAAGACAGACAATGACCAGCTGACTAGGAAGGAGGTGGAGCTTGCTGCTTTCCAACAAGAAGCACAGGTGGCTCGAAAGAGGGAGGTGGAGAGGAGGAGGGAGCTGCTGGCTGTAGCTGAGGAGGCCATTGCTCAGAAAGATGCAGAACTTCAAAAGCGAGAAGCAGAGATAAGAATGTGAGTCTTACCTGAACCGAGTTCTAACTTAGATAGTAGTGCAGAGGTGAAGTATTCCAGTGCAGCTTAACACCTGCGACAGGTCATACAGGAGGGTATGATTTGCGACGGGTCATACTGGAGAGTATAATAATTTGTGCGGGTAATACCGGAGTGTATAATGATTTATGATTGGAAATTCTCTAGTAAAGGTATATCCCGTCACATAGCCCAGTTCAACCTGCTGTTCCATATCTGAGATATTTGTGAAATGTCCTGATAATCTAAATAAAGGGCACTTTGTGTTTTAAGGCTGAAGGAGGAGTTAAAGTGCAGTAGTGGAAAGTTCTCGAGTCTCTCTGTAGACGCACAGAGGCGGGAGGACGAGGTGTCTGACCTGAGGGAGAAACTTGCAGACTCCAAGAAACAGATTCAACAGGTGCAAAAGGAGGTGAGGCGTCTGGTCGGGTTAGGTTTAAAAGAAAACAACAATGTTCGATTGTGTGTGTGTGTGTGTGTGTGTGTGTGTGTGTGTGTATATAGATCTGCTCCATGCGTGATGTTGAGAAATGTCTTAAGCAGAAGCTGTGTGATATGGAGAAGATGAAGTCACAGTTACAAAGTGAACTGGCGATTCGAGATCGCACCATCCAGCAGCTCCAGAGTGTAAACACTGATCTCCATCTAATCAATACTTTATTTTTATTTGCATTGTAATGTCATGGGTTCGGTTAGGAAACTTTATATACCTGTTTGATTTATTATTTCATTTCCAGACCCATTCATCTGATTCTAAAACCCAGGATCACAAACATCTGTATGAAAAAGCTCTCAAAGGTAGTAGAGAAGGTGTTCATGACATTAGGGAACAGTACTCAGAAACCTTCTGTATCTTTAGTGTGTGTGCGTGTTTTTGTGTAGATCTGCAGGAGAGTCAGAGTGTGGTAGAGGAGATGCGCCTGGTTCTAAGTGAACAGGAAGAGACTCAGAATCAGATGGACCTAGAGCTGGAGAACAGAGAAACTCATATCAGTCAACTCACTGAGGGTAAAACAATAAACGCACCATACACACACAAGTTTAACTGCTGTTTAAAAAAATCTGTTTGTGTGTGTTTAGACCTGGAGAACCTGAAAGAGCTTCTTCTGAAACAAAGAAACAGTAACCAGTTACATCACCATGAACTGCCACACAGTGATGACATCACACAGGCCAAAGATGATGCGTTGCAGGCTCAGGAAATCCTAAAGGTGTGTTTAAGAAGCCATGCTGTAGATTGTAAATCACATTTACAGACATATACAGGGATGTTATAACACTGTGTGTGTGTGTGTGTGTGTGTGTGTGTGTGTGTGTGTGTGTGTGTGTGTGTGTGTGTGTGTGTGTG
>JAOTRA010097948.1:0-11377 GCA_026260255.1 Pseudolaguvia tuberculata
TGACTGATTGATTGATTGATTGATTGATTGATTGATTGATTGATTGATTGATTGATTGATTGATTGATTGATTGATTTCCGTATTTTTTCAGTTTTAATTTAATGTTTAAATGCTTTTTGATTTTTAGTTTATATTTAATGTCTGTTCAAATTTGCTGATATATTCCAGTAATATTTTGATTGAAGGACAGGAAATAAATTTGCAGATATCAATTTTCACAGTTGAAGGTAAAACAAAGATGTTGTGAGCAGTAAAATAATCAGCAATAAGAAACCAAATATTTTTTTATACAGCAAAGACACATCGTGAATATAAATACACTTCCTGACAGGTAAATTAACAATAAATGGCAATATAAAACAAATGTATTTTAATAATAAATATATTTTCAATAGAAATTCAAAAAATAGTTAAAAGACCCAGTAAAGGCATTTAGGATTCAAAGCATTTATTGTCATAGACACAGTGAGTCCTCAGAACAATATATTTCTTGGTAGTATCCTAGAATAAACAATAAATCTATGCTAAAGACGCAGAAATGTAGACGTTGTAATTCTATATCTGTAGGATTCATGTGCTAACAATAGTACAGTAACAAACATCATCAGTATTCATTCATTCATTCATCTTCTTACCCCTAATTCACTGACTCTGGGCCACAAGGGTTTTCTGGAGCCTATCCCAGCACAGATAGGGCAAGAGGCAGAGGGTATACTCTGGACGGGTTGCCAGTCCATCTCAGGGCAACAATCAGAATTCGTAATTTGCAAATAAGCTTTTGCAATTTTCAATGAGATAGCTGAGACTAGTCTATGCTTTTTAGTCTGTGTTCTTTGACTTAAATCAAGGTTCTTTGCTTTAAGTTACACTTTTCTATGTAGTCATTAAATTAACATTTACCAAAAATATTTACCTTCTCATACCCTTTACGTACCCCTGTTGCAGCAGTCAACTCAAAAATGACAAAGAGAAAAAAACCAACAAAGCGTTGATAATACCAGGATTTTTTTTAGGTTTTGAGAGACACTTCTGCCAGATGAGCAAGAAAGGAAGAAAAGAAAGGTTGCCAGATTTGCATAAAAGTGAGGAATGGAACTTACCTTTATTTAGGGTGTTGTAATTTGTTACCCATCGCTTAGTGAAAAAAGGTGTACGCTGAGATCTTTTGGCTCTGATGGTTAAGACACTTCAAATTGATGATGCTTACACCCTTTCTGCCTGACTCTCCAAAATGGTATGGGGGAGGCAGGAATTAAGGGAGTGATGTGAACAAGGGGAGGAAAAGAAATTACAAGAAATGTGCTGACCATTGAAAATAAAGAAACCATTGGAACGTGATGCAGCTCTTTCCCTCCCCTGCTTTTAATGTTGGGTCTTTTTTACAGTCTTTCTTTACAGCATTGTGTGTGAGTTACTTCTTTCTGTAAGTTGCTGAGATTCTATTTTCCCATCTAGTTGGAATCACTTTTTTTTTTTTTAATCATATTCGATTAACTTAGCTGGTGAATTTGGGGCCGCACGGTGGCGTAGTGGATAGCATAATCGCTGCACAACAAGAGGGTCCCAGGTTCGATTCCTGGACCGGGGATCTTTCTGTGCAGAGTTTACATGTTTTCCTTACGCTTGCGTGGGTTTCCTCCAGGTACTCCGGTTTTCTCCCACCGTCCATAAACATACAGAATAGGTTACTTGGTGATTCTCCATAGGAGTGAATGTGTGTGTGAGTGTATGTTTGTCTAGATGTTGCCTTGAGATGGACTGGCGACCTGTGCAGGGTGTACCCCTACCTCTTGAAGATGAATGATTGAATGGTGAATTTGATGAGGAAAGCTGAGCTGAACATCTGATTGTCAGCTACAAATGGCATTTGGGCAAAAGACACGTGGCTTTATTCCAAAAATTGTTGCCCCTTTCTACAATTATCAGATACCCTAATCCAAAGCAATCCAGAGCAATTACAGATCCAAAAGTGATAACTTAATGGTGCTGGGAATCAAATCCACAATCTACAGTTAGCAGGTCAACACCGGATCATTGTTCAACCTAATCGAGCTACCACTTCCTTAACAGTAGTAGTTTGTATGTTGTAGCTGATGGTTGACTTAAACATTGATTTAACAAAATCATTTATTTGATAGATGACCTAAAGACCTG
The DNA here is from genome assembly GCA_026260255.1 of Pseudolaguvia tuberculata. Lineage (NCBI taxonomy): Eukaryota > Metazoa > Chordata > Actinopteri > Siluriformes > Sisoridae > Pseudolaguvia > Pseudolaguvia tuberculata. Next base: position 2,156 of record JAOTRA010097948.1, read on the forward strand.
TTTATCATCACAGGAGATTTCACTCAAGCAAATCTTTAATAAAATAAAAACTGTTGCAAAATAAATAGTTCAGTGTTTAATTATCTGTATAGTGTGTTTTGTGTGGTCTGTCTTTGCACTGTCCAGATTTGTCCAGATTAATGTTTGTACTGTCTATTTGCACTGTCTGTCTGCATCAGGTTGCACACTTGTACTTTATGTTCTCTTGTGTAATTCTATATTTTGTGTAGCACCATAGACATGGTCTCGGAGAAACCATGGATTTCAATGCTTAAGGTGCTGAGTGATTGATCAGAAGACCAGCGGTTCAATCCCCATCACTGCCAAGGAAGACCTGGCCTCAAGTCCACCAATGTTGACCCTTAACCCTTCCTGCTCCAGGGGTGCTATACAATAACTGACCCTGCGCTCTGATCCCAACTTACTAAGATGGGATATGCAAAGAAAGAATTTCCCTTATGGGATCAATAAAGTATATCAATAAATCAATTCATTCATCAATGATCAGCAATGCTTTAACTACTGAACTACCACAATTCACTTCACTAGAACTTATTTCTGCTTATGCAAGGTCCATAAGTACAGGAGATGAATCTGAATTTGAGAAACTTAGGGACCTGCACTATCCATGTCCCTAACACTGTTAAACATTTTTGGGATGAATCTCAACTCCAGCAACACACTTATTCTTGGGAGGAGGAGGAGGGGGGGGTGTAACAAATTGTTCTTCAGATGTCACGTATTTCTGTTCCACAATTTATTTTCATTTTCATAAGGTGCATAGTGAGAATGCACCTCATGAAAGAGTGTGAATATTGAGCTATATGATAGCCTGGCAACCCATCCAGGATGTAATTCTGCCTTACAACATGTGTTCTTGGGATTCAGTATAGCTGACTAGATTTTTTCCCATTCCCTCCATTCCAGCATATTAAAAAGTAGGTGTGGTAGACCTGAGTTCAAGCCCCACCACCATAGAAAGACCAGGAAGACATGGATTCAAGCGTCACCACTGACAGAATGAGTTGTTGATCTAAAGACCAGGATGACTGGGGTTCAATCCCCACCAACCCAACCACCTAGCCAGCCAGTCACTGTTCCCTTGCTGCTTTAAGGGCATTGCATCATAGCTGACCCTCTGCTCTGAACCCAACTTAATCAGATCATATATGCAAATAAAGGAGTGCTGTAAAGTATTGGGGCTTGAACCCAGGTCCTCTAACCATTTGTTTCACCAATAGAACTTTAAAAAATGCTGTAAAGTATACAATTGTTACCAACTTTAATTGTGATAAATGGGAAAGTATACATTGTGGCACTTAGATTCATATCCATTATAAATGGGATATATCTGAACACTGACTTTTTCTACAATTAGAATTTTAAACCATCATTTAAACAATGAAAAGAATCCAAACAAGCTCCGAAAGTTCAACAGGCAAGTCAGATGGAACCGAGAGCTTAATGAAACGAGAGATGCTTTAGTGGTTTTTAATAAAAGGCACAAAGGATATATTGTTACTGTTTAGATAATGTAGGTAAGCATGAAGACGAACAAAGCAATAGCGTAATAATAGCAATGAAAGTATTTGAACTAGAATGTGACAGACAAAGAGCATCATATCTATTCGAACAAGGATGAAATTTAAATTAAATTAATAAATTACATTATTAAGACACATACAAATCATTCAAGCTACTTTATTTACTGGGAATGTGTTAAGAGTGAGCCTAAAATTTATTAGGAAAATGGTTTTAAATTATGGCAGCCGAGAGGTCACCGTTGCCATGGGACATGACAAACAGTACCCTGATTTAGTAACCATACTTATGAGAATAAAGCTACAAATAGGGACAATGGCTCAATGGGTAAGGTGCAGAGCGATTGATCAGTTGAACAGGAATACTTGGGTTCAAGTCCCACCACCTCCAAGGAAGACCTTGGCTCGAGTCTGCCTTGTCACTGTGTAGATGACCATGTAAATAGTTTGGAGGGATTGTTTGGGGGTTTTTTCCCATCATGAATCCAATGCTTTTCTGCTGTAAGATACAGTCTGCAGAAAAGCAATCCTGCTACATACAGTAGATTCGTTCTCCAAGCTCATTTCTTGATTAAAAAAAATCCGTCTGCTTTGCCATGTTACTGACCAATCAACAATGTCTGGAGCCTTAGAAATGGCCTTTTAAAGGTCCTTGTTCATTGGTCTGGTCCAGAAATGTATATTTACAGCATTTGGCAGATATCCTCATCCAGAGTAACATAGTTATTTATAAAGCGGCCCCAAAGTGCTCAAGGACCCATCAGTAGCAGACTGACAGCGGTCAAATATGAATCCAGATATGAATATGGGAAGTGGTAGCCTAGTGGTAAAGAGAAAGGGAAATGTTAAAGGGATAAAATCTTCACATATCCCCATCTTATTAACTTGGGGGTCAAAGCACAGGGTCAGCTATTGTACAGCACCCCTGGAGCAGGAAGGGTTAAAAATCTTGCCCAGGTCTTCCTTAGTGGTGGTGGGATTTGAACCCAGGTCATTCTTGTCTACCAATCAACAACTTGGCACCTTAACCATTTAGCAACGAGTTGGACTAATACCAGAAAGACCAGGGTTCATTTCCCACCTCCACTAAGCAATCACTGTGGACCCTTGAGCAAGACCCTTAACCCACAATTGCTCAGTTGTAAAAAAAGAGACCAAATGTAAGTCGCTCTGGATAAGAACGTCTACCAAATGCTAAACTGTAACCGTAATCCTGTTTTTTCCAGTCACTGGAACAACAACCCCTGAATCAACTTTCACAATTTGGACTACCACTATCTTTTCTCATACATCCTGTATTGCGTAGACATGTTCTACAGGTCCTCAAACAGGCAATCCCATCAGATTGTACAGGTACTCAGTATTCTATAAGAGCACGGCACAAACAGAACGCTTTACTGGGTTTCTTTAAAATCTCATAACAAACAGGATAAGACTGTTTACAAGAAGAAGGAAAGCAGGAACATGAGTAAAATAAATCTATGATGTAATCCTAGAAATTTTATAAATCAACGTTAACCTTGGAATGAACCTTAGTTAGACGGTTCGAAGTTATTTAATCACACAAACAATACAAATTGCATGATCTAGAGAGTTTGCTCATGGAGGCAGATGTGATTACAGCCTGAGTTTATTATGAGTGAAACAGAAGAACAGGAAACCAAATCAAAAAAAGAGCAAATCTAGTCAACAGTTATAAAATAAAATATAATGAATTACAAGATTTGTTATTATTGGGGTTTTTTTATCTTTATATTTTGTTTCTCTCATATCTTTAAATTATTTCCTAACACTTAAAACACTATAAAATAAAACGCAATAATTTTCATGTTAGGGGATAAATGAAAGAAATTAAACAATAAAACTTATTTTATAGGTCTATAATATTTTGTGTACACTTTTCAAAGCAGCAGAAAAAAAAATCCTTGCTAAGATTGTGAATTAAATTTTTCCCATTAAGCACTTTCACAGCAGAAACACTGAAATCTAGAACCGGTTGGTGTTTTCGGCATTTTGTTAATTGAATAAAGGTTTTTAGATTTTGTCCATTGATGATTTTAAAATGTTCTGGCTACATTACACAAGAGCGTAAGTGGGTGTCTGTATTCAGTGAAACAGGGATGCTAGGGCATGAATGAATGTTTTAATACTGAATCATTTACGGATACAATACATGGCAAAACAGCCTAAAGTAGATGTACTGACTAGAACATAAAATACAAATGATGCGAAAAACAAGGGAAACAGTGGATGTAGACTTTATTTCAAGGTCTGCAAATAATTCTCTTTTAAGCTGAGAAAAAAATAAAAGAGCCTTTGTTGCAATCTGGCTCAATGGAGCATTGAACACTATTATACAAACTGGTAGTGGTTTCGACCTTGACATCATTGGGCACCAGCGCTTATTTAATGATATTGAAAAGCTGAAAATCTGTTTAGTCTGCTTACCTGGCAGACACTAATGCACGTATCCCATTCATGTCCCATGTATTTCTACATATTTGGGGCATAAAATAAGTGGCGGCTTAGTAGTTTCGGTGTTGGACTGATACCATAAATACTGGGGTTCAATTCTTACCTCCACCAAGCAATCACTGTAGATCCTTGAGCAAGGCCGTTAACCCCGAATTGCTCAGTTGGACAAAAGAGATCAAATGTAAGTCAGGGACAGTGGCGGCTCAATGGTTAAGGTTCCGAGTTGTTGAACGGATGACCAGGAAGTTCTGGGTGGACCGCCAAGACCACTGTTGGCTCCTTGAGTAAGACCCTTAACCCTTCCTGCTCCAGTTACGCTGTACTATAGCTGACACTGCACTCTGACTTACTAAGTGAAAAAAGAATGGGATCATGGGAACAATAAAGTATATCAAATTAAAAAAAACAGGAAAAATGATAGGATTTGATCCTGGATAGGAGAGGATCCATGTTCCTATCTATGCCACTTGAAGATCTGTTCATTTCTGTGTGAAATCCAACAGAGTTGGAACTTATAAAAGCATGGAGACTAAATTAATGAAAGTTTTATAAGACAGAGATTTATAGCTTTAAAAACATAGAGCACAACTATCTAACATGGATGATGTAACATGCATGATCAACAAATGATCCAGTTTACTATATAAACTAAGCCCCCCCCCCACACCCCCCGAGGCTCTTGCCCTTCAAGCATTTACATTTAATCCAGGAATTAGTTTTTCTCTGTTGAATATTTGTTTATGGAAAGAGGTTTTTTTTTCACTTATGTCTCTTTTTCTGAGGACACACAATACAGGAACCGTGCACAGACACTTGAATGTAGAGGTTCGAAGTGCTGCAGTAAAGGAAAGAAGGGTTTAAATGGTGTTTCATTTACATTTTTGTTTAGTTGAATTGATTTTTAGAGAAATTGGTCTGTATAACCTTGAGAGAAAAATATTTTGGATAAAAATGAAAGCATAAACAATGTATTAGACGTTAAAAACAGAAATGATATTTCACAGAACCAAAGCACTGAATTGGAGATTAGATCAAATACAGTTTGAATATTTCATCATTTTAGAAGGTTCCGGGTTCGATTCCCAGGTCGGAGATCTTTCTGTACGGAGTTTGCATGTTCTCCCCGAACATGCATGGGTTTCCTCAGGGTATTCCGGTTTCCTCCCACAGTCCAAAAACATGCAGATTAGGTTGATTGGTGATTCTAAATTGTCCATACACTGTAAACCCGAATGTTGTAACTAATTAATTGAACGGATTTGTATTAACTTAAATAATTACAATTAGTTTATATTAATGAACTTTTATGAGTATTTAGAACTTTTTCCTATTTATAAGTTTCTAAAAATTAAACCTTTCAAGTAAGTTGAAAAATTTCTCTTTATAGTTTTATAAACTCAAAATCTTTCAGCCTTGTGATTTTACGTATCACGTCATCCAGTTTCACGTAAACCGTTTTACCCGCGCTCATGACTCGTTAGTTATTTCCAAGATGGCGGATCGGCCTCGCGTCACACTACAGTAAGTCAAATATCCAAATACAATATTCATTTGGCTGGAGGAAGGGTTCGAATCCTGAGATAACTTTCAGTGTCAGGAGACTCTCTGAAGAAATTAAATGTGGTATTATTTTATATTTGATTTTAAAGTGACGGTGTCGGGAACGTTTTTTAATGACACTTATTATTGGCTAATTTAGCGCAACTATTTTTTGTTATACTGGATGCTAATACTATTTGTGTCGAGTCAAATACATTTTTTTGTCAGTGTTTATATATTTACTATACTGCATGGAAAAATACTTATACTTATATATATATATACTGTATATACACACACACACACACACACACACACACACACTCAGCCTCTCTAACACATATGTTCACTTTTCCTCTTTGTCCTTATCTTTCTCATACTCTTTCTTTCTTTCACTTACACACACACTTTTTTTCACTCACTCTTTTCACACCCAAACTTACACTCTTAATTATATCCCACCGTTTTTTCCCCTCAAATCTCTCACTTTCAAATTCTATATTTTTTCTGACTCCTTAACACATGCGCGCGCACACACACACACACACACACACACACACACACACACACACACACATATACATTTTTCATGTACACTTTCTCCCTCTCTCTGTCTCTCTCACCCAAATACAAACACAGTTTATGCCTCTATCTCACACACACACACACACACACACACACACACACACACAGTGTGACAGTGTTAGTGAGGCTCAGAGGTAAGTTTCTTAAACTGAGGGTAGAGGAACATCTGCCTGCTGTTATTCTATCATTAAGTGCAGCAGCCCCAAGTCAGGCATTCAAACACACACACACACACGCACACACACACACACACACACACACACACACACACACAGATTGCAGAGTCGGCTTTCATTAGCATGAAGGGGTACCTTTTAATAGTTTATAATAACAGAATGCAGTTGCAGGAAAAAACTATGTTTTTAAGAAATTGATGAACTTGCAGAACCGAGAGATAAAGCAAGGACATGTCTAAAAGGTTAAATGAGAAACGGTGGAGGAACAAATAATATTTCCAGATATGTGAGGCAAAATCTGGTAAATGAAAGAAAAAGAGTAGTATGGAAGGATAGTATGGAAGGAAACAATAGACAGAGCTACAGGAGAGCAAATTTTATAGAATTGACAACAGACACACACACACACACACACACACACACACACACGCTATCATGAGAGACATAGGGATAGGAAAATGGTCAAAGAAACCAATAAACTCAGCAATAAAGCTCTTAGCAGTGGGAATGTGTGCAGGTTCAAAAACCTCTATTGTTGGATCGTTGTACACACACACACACACACACACACACACACAGCAGTAACTGAATGTCAGACTCGCACAAGTGTTTCTACACAGCAACAAATATCCAATATTCCCCTTCATCACATTTTCTGCTTCTCTCTCTCTCTCTCTCTCTCTCTCTCTCTCTCTCTCTCTCTCTCTCTTCCTTACCACACACTAAGAGATGAGACACATTATGAAAAATGAAACAGTTTGAAAAAAAAGTTATTTGGATACAGCAAAGGTAGCAATATTATACACGCACACGCACACACACACACACACACACACACACACACACACACACACACACACACCTTATTAGAATTCCGAGTAATGAAATAGCACCCCATGTGAACCAGAGATGCTCAGTGAGCCCAGACTGAACCCTTATTACCATCGGCGTTGATGCAGGATTTATGCCACTCCCTGCACTCACGGCTGCCAATTGCATCTTTCAGTCTTGCTATCGTTGCTGTTTGATAATGCCTCCCATCATGGCTGTACTTTCAGCTAATGTCTCATGCGGTGCTGCTCTTTTCAAAAATATGACTATTGCCAGACCTACTGATTCACCTGAGTGTTGCCAGTATAGAGTTGCACCCTGAGGGCAGAAATCCAGCTGTTTTACTAAGTGAGATACTGATACTGATGAGTTTTGCTCTCTGTGTTTTCCATAGACACATGATTTAAGTTTCCATTCTGCTTTGGTATTTCAATTGGAATTCTGGTTTCTTTCTATAATTCTAGCTCTCAGACCTTTCATATTTGCCAAATGGAGCTTTATTCGTCGACATAGGAGGGCTAATTCAAAACCATTCATATCCTACAAAAGGTCAATGGTTTTTTAGTGGTTCAAAGCTCAACCATTGAATTTATAGTGAGGAGCATGCTGCAGGCTCTGCCTCAAGGCTTTCACACACTTCACAGAATATATCCTTATCTGAAGTTTCTGCCTGCTGCCTCAGGGGTGGATTTTTAAAGAAATGCAATTACATTTTTTTTATTCTTCTTTCTCTGTCTCTTGCTGGACTTTGAGGACATTGTTGCTGGTCTGTATTGTTTGGTATTTTTTGGAAGAATTGAATTTGAAGTATTGTCTTGTGTTGCCAGACTGATAACATAAGGTTTGACCAGTCATTCAAACAACTAATCACAATTTATTTCTTCAGTATCGTACATGTACGTATGTCAATGAAAACAAAAACAGACTGTTGTGCAGATTGTTGTGCAATCATAGATTGGCCATTTTTAAAAAAAAGCAGATGAACATGACATCCATTTCCCTATTTGTCGTTCAGTCCGACATGTGGATGACGACACTAGGGGTCATATTTTGGGAGTCACAAGTACCTCTGACTGAGATTGACTGGCAACCCGTCCCGGATGAGCCCCCGCCTCTCGCCCTATGTGCCCTGGGATAGGCGCCAGCAGACCCCCCGTGATTAGGGAATAAGTGGGCAAGAAGATGAATGACTGAATGAATGAATGACTGACTGAATGAATGAATGAATAAAGAACCTCTGATGTATTTGGAAAGGCCAATGAAATTGTTTGTGCAAAATAGCCGGTCACCCCACGAACTTCTTGATATAAATAGACAGATCTTCCTTCCAGGGCCGCATCAGCATGGCAGAGAGCAGCAGCAGTTTTCTTGCAGCACTCATTAGCTCTTCGCATCACTGGAGCAACATGATCAGTGGTCTCTCCCTTGCTGCTGAATGCTCCTCAGGGAGGACCTGTGTGTGCATTGTTGATGCTTGAAGCAGGCACTTAAGCAAAATTCCAAAAGTTTTATGTATGGTCTCTGGGTGGCACCAGGATGATTTGAAAGATCTGTCACCCTCTGTGGTGAATACCATCATTTAGGCTAGAGAACAAAGGCTCTCCTACAAATTATGTTCTACCAGTTTCATCTGCCTTTTCAAAATAGATTAGAGGCATTTCAGGCTCCTAAAATGTGACCCCTAGTGTCGTTACTCAAACACACAGACGTTCCCTCCATCGGATTACCACAGTAAGACAGTTTTGCTGCTTTGCAGATAGATAGATAGATAGATAGATAGATAGATAGATAGATAGATAGAGCATAGATAGGCATGCTGCCCTGCCCCAACTTTAGATTAGGCTGCAATTAGGCAAACAGGCATCTGGCCTGATTCAGTCTCACTGCAGACCATGTTTAGGCTTGAGTGAGATCATCACTCTGGATATTTGAGCTGCCTGATCACTTTACTCAAGATCAAAGGCGCCAAAACGACATTAAGACAAAGAATAAGGGTGGGTCTGTGTGTGTGTGTGTGTGTGTGTGTGTGTGTGTGTGTGTGTGTGTGTGTGTGTGTGTGTGTGTGTGTGTGTGTA
>JAOTRA010097957.1:0-11376 GCA_026260255.1 Pseudolaguvia tuberculata
GGGGGGGGGTAAAAAGAGAGAGAGAGAGAGAGAGAGAGAGAGAGAGAGAGAGAGAGAGAGAGTTGTGTGTTATTCAGCTGAAAGAGATTCTGGTGTACAATAACTGCAGGCCTGCTGACAGACTCCAGTCCTACCTCAGCACAAAGGTATGTTAGGTACAAAATGTAGCTCAAGCCTGCCCTCTGTTGGTAAAACCTTATTTAGCCTTTAAGATTAAATTGCTGCAATAACAATAACTTAACTAGAATAACTACTTCATAACTCATTATTATTTTTCCAATGATAAAACAAATGACATTACATCTATTTCTTCTCCTTCTCCGGGTCGTCACAGCGGATCGTTATTCTCCACACTACCCTGTCCTCTACATCTGCTTCTGCATCTTTTACCCCAACTACCTGCATGTCTTCCCTCACCACATCCATAAATCTTCTCTTTTGGTCTTCCTCTTTTTCTCCTGCCTCTGGCACCTCTATCCTCGGCATTCTTCTACCAATATACTGCATGTTTCTCCTCTGTACATGTCCATATCATCTCAACTGAGTCTCCCTCACCATGTCTCCATAACAGCCTACATGCCCCGTTCCTCTAATAAACTCATTTCCAAATATTACATCTGTTTCACTTTAAATCTTGGTGTTCTCATTGTTTTTTGTTTTTTTTAAATTTAATACAGGTTTTTATACTGTAAAATTGTTCAGAAAATGGAAAGTATATGCATTTTAAAAAAGTGAACAATGTTTTTCTAAATCAAACTAATTACTACAGTGGGACATTTGTGAGTTAAAATGATAATTATTTTGTATGGACTATTTTATAAAATAAACCTCCATTAGTGAGTTGTGACTGTTGTGTGCTGAACAGCTCTTAGTCCTTATCATTACTTTCTACCAGTCAAACACGAGGTCACACAATACATAGTTTATTGAATTTTTAAAAACAAGTGAACTTCAAAATGTATAATATAATTATGTACAAAAAGATATGAGTCCAAACATGGTAGTTTAAAGCTAGTTCAGCTACAACAATGTTTAAAATAATGACTGAATGAATTTAACTCTTGCATCACTTCTATCAGATGTTTCGTTGAAGTTGGAATTAAAAAAAAAAAAAAGATTTATTGAAAATGCAAAACTAGCAATAAAACTACCAATGAAGCACATATTGTACATTTTGTATGCTTTTTAAAATGCGGTGGATTGCCAGACTGAGTTCTCTTTTCGTACAGCATAACATTTAACCCTGAGTAGACATTCAACTTAACAACATACTATAAACACAGTACAATCAATCATCCACAAGAGTCAATTACCGGTTTACAGGTTCTGAGAAAGTGGTTCTAGTCACAGTCATGCCTACACGTGATCCAATCCTCCTTGCTAGTTAGTTAGTAAATTATCTGAATCTGTGTTTTCTAGGCACAGCGTCAAGACTAAACAGTGTTTTTCTTTTCAGTAATAGCAGTTCTTAATTCCAGTCTTTGGTCAACATGTACACAGTTTTGCAATTTTTCCAGTGTTTATTCCAGTGGATTGGAAAAAAAAATGTCCCGCTATCCTTAAGTGTTTACACATTATTTTATTTACTAGACGAATACGGTAGAGGTGTTCTTACTGATTGCCGTTATGTAAAACATTTATTTTAATGTCAGTGGAACGTAGGTAAGTGGTAATTCCAAGTAATGTTTTCTTGACCATTTTTAAAACTATTTACACAGCTCTTTAAAACTTTTAAAAATAACATTAAAGTTTCTGTAGGCTTCTTATACAATTTGGTAAAGACAGGAGGCAGCAAAACTTTGAGATGGTATATACAATAATTCTCATATTTTCAAGACTCAAGAATGCATTATACATACCAACAGATATTTATCATTAAACCCTTATTCGTTTATAGGACACTGGGTGGGATAAAAATGCTTCCGTTTATGGATAAAGGAGGTAGGGATCAGATCGGTTTGGTGGTGCTGTTGTAGACAAGTTTCTCAGTGTCGTCTACGTAAAGTAGATGTGTACCATTAGCAGAAACATGTTGGCGCCTTGGCTGCTTCTTCCTGTCTTTCAGGCAGCAGTACCCAAGCACAGCCAGCAGGATTAGGATGGCCAAGCCAAGTGCAACAGCAAGAGCAATGGAGACTGAAACAAAGAGGGGGAAAAGTGTTGAATAGTGGCATGACAGAAGAAGAAAGGAGCCAGATAAAGATTTTCACACTACACTTCAGTTGTTCTAAACCCTGCTTTGTACAGTAGGAAACTGACAGTGCTCAAATAGATGCGTTACATAAATCTCATTAACAGCAGTATTTTGTGTAGCAGCAGTCTGTGCTGTTAAAAACTAGTGTAAAAAAAGGAGCAATTTTCCTCCAAAAAAGGAGGAAGTTGGAAATCACAAAATCTTCAGCAACAGTGGTGTATTTATACAGTAACGGTTGGTGGCTGAGCAAATAAGATAATTAACCCAAAGTTAAGAATGTAAAGTCCAAAAGATTAAATTATGAATAACCAGGAGTAATTGTTAACTCCACGTAAAACATCAGCAGTGAAAAACCCAATAACCCAGAATTCTGCAAAAGCTTTGTACACACAATCTAACAATGCATGCTTATGCCAGACAACAGAAAGTACAACGTCAATCTATGAACACTGAAATGCCACTGGTACCATTTATCCTTCAAATACAAAGATTTTCTATAGAAATCAATTAGCAGTATAAAGAATTGGTACCTGATTGACTGTCATGTGTCCACTTCTCAAAGGTTCCTCGATTGACAAACACATCTTTCTCTGTATAAGCAGAATCAGATATTAATAATCACCACCACAAATCACTCCCAAAGACAACAGAAAACAAACAAAAAAACATGCAAAAAAATTTACGCACCACAATGTTAATCGATTACCAAACACCCACATAAGTGAGTAGATTATACTTGAAACCTGATCCGTTTGTGAACAAACTTAACACACACAAACTGGCTCTGTAAATGAACCTTCAAATATGTCCAAATAAAATTATGTAAAGTTTTTGTCCACATAATTCGACCAATTATCAGTGTTTGCATAATTTTGTGTTAATTTCTGTAAATGAGTCATCTAGTCAAAGCTCACCAGTGACTTTATTACAAAATGTCAGGCATTTCTCCATAGTATCGAATTGGTTATCGTTGCCCTGACAACCACCGTAGTTGAAGCGACTGCAGGTCTGCTCATATGGGTTGTAGTACCACATGGTCTGGCTGTTTCGACACGGTCCTGTGACGGGAGGTTGTGAGCAATGGCCGGCTGCAATGGCTTAAATGTCAATAGGGAAAGAAAAAATCAAAAGTATAAGAAATAAATTTTGGCACCATTCTCCAGAATGTTTTAGGGAATTAAAAAAAAACCCAACAAAACAAAAATCATAAGTATTGATGCAAACCATTGTCATCATCGTTTATGTTGAGTAATCGACGGAACTTTGAGTCCACTGTGAAGAACAAAATAATATTGTTACTATACATACATACATATACATACATACACAGACGCACTATTTTTCCAGACTGTTTATTCAGGAAAGTGCTTACAAAAAGAGCAATTTAAATAAAATTATCTAAGTAACATAACTAACATAAGATAAAAAAAATTAAATAGAACTTAAAATATAATCTTTATCGCAGTAAGCCAAATTACAATAAACAGTGTTAAGACTGCAACACCGGTTATAATACTTGCACACCTTTGCAACACCCCAACTGTCTTTTTGACAGAATTCTGAGCAACAGATCATCACAGATCAGCAGCAGGCGTTAAATACAATCCTACAAGCTATTCATTATGTTAATAAATGTTTAATCTAAGAACTGCCAAATGGCATTAGCAAAAACACACAGACATTTATAATCAGTCAAAATAAAGAAAAGAGAAGAACTCCAAAGAACACCCACATCCCAGCTGCCCCCACAATGATGCCATTATGACCAGTGTTGTCAACAATTAAAATGGTGAAATGTTGGAAAAGTTTCCTTACCATTACAACCCTAATCATAATGATCTATTACATGAAATGTTATGCCAAGAGTATTATTATTATATGCTTAGGGTTTGAACACAAATTACAGCTGTTTCAAGGTCTAGAACAACTAAAAGTTCATAAACATTGAAATGTTCACTACAGTAAGATCAAAAGTTTTGTGAAAACCTTACCAGCAGATTGTAACAGTAAAAAACACAGGGTTTCCAGGATGTTTCTCTGTCTGCAGCATTACGGCATGATAGATGTTCCAGCATGACAAGTCACATGACAAAGCATTTCATAAGATAAATTATTGCTAAACCTAAAGGTAGGACTGATAGAACAACTAGTGCCACCACACTACTTGCTTTATTTTACATGCCAGATCCAACTATGGGTCTCCAACAATTACTCTTACCCACAGTAAGAGTAAAACCACCTGTTCTTAGGGCAAGTTTATTTTAAACACAGATATAAAAAGACATAATGATGTCAGAATATTATTGCAAAGCAAATATAAACCTTGGTACCTACTATTGGCACACTGCCCTTCATCTGAGCCATCACTGCATTGCAACACCTGATCGCATTCGAGTGCTTTATCTATGCAACATCCATTGGCACAAGTAAAATTCTCTGGTTCACAAGGCTTGCCGCACTCCTCACCTAAAAGAGAGGCCAAGTTCTGAATACAAGTACAATACAAATAATTCTGATAAACATAAAGCTCCTTTTTTAAAACTATGTTTTTTTTTCTAATCAATTCTTTGCTTGCTGGTTGATTTAAATAGTTTACTGGATTTCTTGTGTCATAGGCGAGTTATGATATACTTCTACTGGTTGCATTATGTTAGTTCCAGATAAGGTAGGTTTAGATAAATAGATAACAGCTTTAAGAACTTACTTGGATAATTTCCTCCACCAGTTCGTGTAGATGGGAAAAAGTCATCAACTGCATTGGAAAGAACAAAAATGCATTAGTAGTGGCAACATTTTGCCATCTGTGTGTATATTTATTTATTATAGTTTAGTAAACTACCTGAAACATGATCACAGGCTTGATTGCATTCCTCCTCGGACAGATAGTTATTACGGTTTGGATTGCAACCACCAAAGGTAAACTTCTCACACTTCGCGGTCAGCGCATTGTAGTGCCAACGAGGGAATGAACCACGGCATGGCCCAACCTTCTTAGGTACCAGACAGTGGTCTTGAATATTAATACATAAAACAGACATGAACAAACACCACAATTATATAGATATTTAGATTTTTAACTTAAAGTTGTTAGATTGTCACAATTGTGAAAAAGATCCACCTATTTATATAAGCCTTTTAACAAATCTTAATCTTAATGTCCTTGCCTTCTGGCTCCGATTTGGCATAAAGCCGGCACCACTGGCATTCAGTCAGCAATGGCATTAGACGTGTGTGGACCAGGTAATGGTGGAAATGGAGCTGTCTTTAAAGTTACAAACAAGATATGAGACAATTCATTCATCATCTAATTTGGGGTCACAGGGGTCTGCTGGAGTCTATCCCAGTGCACATAGTTCAGTCCATCGTAGGACCACATAGATGAACAAAGGCAATTTGGAATCACCAAACAACCCAATGTACACGTCTTTAGACTGGGGGAGGAAACTGGAGTACCCAAAGAAAACCCATGCCAGCATGGGAAGAACATGTCCATACAGAAAGATCTCTTCTCCGGGAATTTAAGCTAGGACCTTAATGCTGTGAGGTGACCACTTTTAAAATTGAAATTAACCACAACAAAGAAATGATCAGTCTACAATTTTAATGCTAGGTTTAGTCTATCAGACAAACAATAGTAAAAAATAAATTAGTCTTTAAATCCCCATCAAAAATTCTTTTTGAAAGGGACTGGTTTAAAATGAAGTGTTCTTAATCTCAACTCATTTCCTATATAAAGGAACCTGTTTACAGACGCATTTAATCAAATCAAATGGACAAAATTAAAGGACTGTCCAGTGACGTCAGGGACAAGATTGAAGACTGGAACCATTGCTAACAGCTTGGAAAGAAGGTTGCAATAGTTGGTGTAGTTATTAAAAGAAATAAAGACAAAAACAGTTATATTTGGTTGTAGCCAAAATGCCTTGAAGACTTTTATGTCTAAAAGTTAAGTTTTGAAGGTGGAAAAATATATTCAAATACAACTGTACAAACGTATTTTGCTAATCAAACTAGGCTGAAACTGGGGTTTCAATTAGAGGACAGAAAATGCTGATCATACAATGCTATTGGGGATTATTCCTCCTCCAACCAGTGTGTTGTTCTGCTAAGGGGAAAGGACAAATTCACTGCATCAAAAGGGACAATGGACAAATTCAATGTATCAAAATGAACAATAGACAGGACCATTTACAGTAGTGTCTTTTCATTTTAAAATTCACATAATATACTACTGTACCCACCTAATGATCATTATTATTAATAAATGTCAGAAATGAAACTTTACTTCGATCGTAACTCAGATGAATTGAGTTTCCCCTGAACAAGCCACCTCTTTTAGCACCTCCATGGGAATACCTAGACACTCCTATATTAGATAAGAAATCTAATTTCCCCAGACTAGTCTAGTCTGCCCTCTGGTTTCTTTATGTCTATTGCTTACTTCATGACTAAAGCTGGCTGCACAAAGACATAGAATGACAAGGTTTTGTATTCCAGGCGTTGAGTGGACAGCATATTTGAATTGACTGAGAACCAGGTTTTCTCTCTTCATGCCTGACGTCACTAATGCTTTAATCACTAAATTTTAAGAAAATGTTTGAAGAAAGCCTTAAAGCTCAAGAGGTGGTGGCAAGTAAACACTACATTTGTTTCTTATTCGAAAGGTTTCGTTTTTATGACCACATAAACTAACTTTCTAATAAATCTTCTCAACCAAAGACAAATTTTGTTGACTCCTGATCTAGCTATTCAAAGCTGGCCAGGCCTCAGCACAGAGACCATAAACTAAGACAGGGAAAGTAAGGTAGATCAAGGATAAAACTAGAAACCAAGAATTTTTCTACATATGTAAAACCACTGTAAATGCTACAACGTTAAACCACACTTCTCATTCCATCTTAATTACTGTAATGAGCATTACCACAAATATGGCAAGCATTTGATGTGTTAATAGCTTCCTCCTCTTCTCCTTCTGGCTGTTATTTTCATAAGTCACTACAGCGAATCCACCCTGCCCTATCCTCTGCAAACTGTTTAACATCATCTTCCAGATGAAGCTACATAAGAAGTAAGACCTTCCAGTCCAATGTGAAGTTTGAATGGGAGCTATCTCTTCGTTAAGGTCAAACAGTAGATCACTAATAAGGAGGTAAGGTAAGGATGTCTGGGGGTCACCATTCCAGTTCATCCCAAAGGGGTTCAATGTTGGTAAGATCATTACTGTGTTTTTATATACTTTGAGGGAAATTCTTGATTTTCGCATATCCCATCTTAGTAAGTTGGGGTCAGAGCACAGAGTCAGCTATTGTACAATACCCCGGAGCAGAAAGGGTTAAGGGTATTGCTCAAGGATACGACAGTGGCAGTTGGTGGTGACTTGAACCCAAGCCTTCCTGGTAAACTGACCCACAACTCGGCAGCCTAACCATTAAGCCACCACTGTCCCTTTTTCACTCTAATAATAACCCAGTATGTGATAACAGAGCTCAGGGGCTTTGTGCTCAGGGTTATTGTCATGCTGAAACATGGTTGGAGTCTCTTAGATCCAGTGAAGGAATACTGTAATTCTACAACCTACAAAAAAAATTCTACACTGTAGGCTTCCATCTCTAAATCACCCAAAATGAGCAGTCCCTTTGACATCCTGTTCTGAAACCTGTCCGGCCTTTTCACTCCAAAAGAGAACCTTTACAGAGAACATCTGTAAACTAGTTGTTGTTGGTGGTAGCCGATCTGCCTCTGTGACTTTTAAATGTGTGTGACACAAAGTTAAGTTTTCAAGGTGGAAATAAAAATTCGAATTCCATCGTACAGATGTGTTTCGCAAGTCAAACTGGGGTTTTACTCTGGTCAAATAGAGAAATGTGCTTTTCCAATTAACTCTGTGCCACCTTGAATGGGGAAAAAAAAACAAATTTGGGTGACTTGATACACGCAGTAATCATGCAGCATGAAATGTGATAAACAGTGAGCGTTGAAGAGATCAATCATACTGCTAATTATCCATGATCCCCTGGTAAACTAAAAAATGGATTTACTGGAGTCACTCATCAGCCGATAGTAATGAGCCAGACCTACTGGACCTGAGGTGAGAAATCTCCCACCAAATTGAATCGCAGTGCCAGAAAAACTAGAAAAACACAAAATGTAGAAAATACCAAGAGCGATATTATCGTTAAATTATGAAAGGGGAGCCATAAAATATGGTTGGGAATCACTGCTGTAAAGCATACAACAAAGCTGATATCAATACTGTCTTGTATTTTTGTGTTGCACATCACTCCTGACATGTTCCTCACCTGTTCCAACCCACCTGCACGCCTTGCGGTTTGCGCAGGTATGTTGACCCCAAGTACTTAAACTTAAAGGCCAAGAATGAGTCATGGCTACTGAATTGCATTATAAAAGGAGTTGACATAGTTTGAGCAGACTGTACACTGGGGTCTTTAACATTACTAATAACTAAACATAAAGGTTTATATAAATAACCATTATTTTATCTACATTAAAAGAGAAAACTAGTTATGGGGAGAACAGACAAATCATTTTAGGCATAACTTTAGAAAGCCAACAAATGTTGGAATTCTGAAGCCATCTAATCAGATGGTCCAGATTGGCTGTAATATTTGTTTATACACTTTATACTACAATATTTACAAACATTTTAAACATAATTGTCCCTAAATGTCTCTCTGTAGCATTAGGAATTTTCTTCACAGTTAGAATACTCTTCTCTTCAGATTCAAATCATAGACAATATCCCTGTCAATCATGAAAACAGTGTTTTATAGTTGAACTTAAGTAATATTTACTGTGCCCTGATTTTAACCCAAGTGATTTTAACACCTTTGGGATTAACTAGAACACTGTCTAAGCCACAGATCTCCTCGCTCAACATTAGTCCCTGAACTCATTAATATTTGTGAAACAAACATCAGCTGATATATTGGAAGTAACTTTTGTCTGAAACATTTGTTCCATATTGATGACTCAAATATGGATTAAAAAAACCTTTAGCATTCAATTACTTTTTAATTGGGATGTTCAGACACCTGACCTCAAATTCACTAAAACCATCTCCTAACTCAAACATTAGTGTCTTATCTCACTAATACTTTTCTGATGAATGGCCTCAATAAACCAACTGAATCACCAGCTTACAGTTCAACTGTGAATGCACGGAACTTGGTTGCTTTGTTGTTTATGGTTTACATTTCTATTATCATTGCTTTGCAGCATATAGTAATATCTATAAAGCAATTTTACTGGTATGTAGCTATATTTGGTGTCTCAATACAAGTCTGTGTGTGTACACTTACCAGTTCACCTTACTATTTGTGTGTGGAGCATGTATAGGGCACTGCATACATTTTTCCAATAAAGCATTACCACCCAAATCCACCTTATCTGTAGCACCAAGCAATCCACCAGTGTCATATACATGTACATTCCGTGCACTACAGTTCGAGCCTGTAAATCATTTTTAATTTGGTCATTCTTGTTGTTTTTATGCAGTAGATAAAAGCAACGGTTGGAAGTGGTGGCTTAGTGGTTAAAGTGTTAGACTGATACCAGAAAGACCAGGCTTCAGTTCCCGTCTTCACCAAGCAAACACTGTGGGGCCCTTAACCCTCAATTACTGAGATGTACAAAAAAGATCAAAAGTAAGTAGCTTTGGATAATAGCGTCTACCAAATACTGTAAATGTAAATAATAGTTTATAGGTCAAGCTTAAGTCTAAACTATTGTACTAAAACAAAACTCTGATAATCAGCAGCACAGACTGAAAATATTTTAGCAGACTAGCAATAAACAGAATTTCCTTCTTTCGCACCAAAATGACTAACCGCAAACATGAAGTAATACTAACTCATCATTGATTATTCACTGAAACTCACGTGCAATATGATGTGCGTGGCCTCTGTTTCTGTGAAACTAAAGTAGAAAACCAGCTTGACTAGTTTCATTGCCTCAAAAGACACGTATATAGCAAATAGATTTCTCATTTCCAGCTTCTTACAGACCAGAATTTACTTAAAACTTTTTAGAAAAAATATGTTTGTGGTATTTGACACATCAAGTTACTATAATAATAATTGCCCAATCAATTACTAATTAATACATCATATTACTACCAAATGTATTAAAATATTAAAAAAGAAGGCAAAACAAAAAAAGAAAAAAAAATCTGTAAACCAACCAGTATACAAATTTACACTAGATATACACCACAGGATCGTAATTTTCCCGCTTACAATGCTAGGTAAAATATATTTTCCCCATTTATCTTGGTTACTCTCATCAGATTTTCAGTACAAAAGAAAGCAAGCTGACAAAAGACCGAAGCATACTGAACCCAAATGCTTTTGTTTTTGCTCAATCAAGGTATAAACCTTAGTATAATAATTGAAGTTAGTGCTTGGCTTATAAATTATATAATGTCAAATTGTGATAAACATTATTATGAAGGCAAGCACTGGAAAGTTTTACTCAACATGGTTAAAACTTTTTAAAATGTTGCTGTCCTAACTATAAGCCTCTGCGTTCATTATAATATTCAGAATATTGGATTCAGAAATGCAGAAGAAGCTGAACATTGCATTTGTGCACTTCATTCATTCATCTTCTTACCCGCTTATTCCCTAATTCAGGGTCACAGGGGTTGGCTGCGCCTATCCCAACTCACATAGGTCGTGAGGCGAGGGAACACCCTGGACGGGTCGCCAGTCCATCACAGAATCACCAATTGACCTAATGCATGTTTTTGGACTGTGGGAGGAAACCGGAGTACCCAGAGGAAACCCACACAAGCACGGGGTGAACATGCAAACTCCGCACAGCAAGAGGCGACCGTGCTATCCACCACGCCCATTTAAGCACTTGTGCCTTTTTATTTAGCATTTACATCTTGTGTCCATTTCTTTCTTATGCCTGCATAAATTAGGTCATAGACTATAGGTAGGATTCCCAAAGTAGGAACATTATTGTTTGATGCAACAGGCGCTTCCTGTACACTTGACAATAAAGTCTTCAATCTTGATTCAAGAAATACAGGTGTACAATGAAAGCATTCGCGTTGATTACATTTACTTATTTCAGTAACGAAGGGCGGCGCGGTGGCGTAGTGGATAGCACAGTCGCCTCACAACAAGAAGGTCCCAGGTTCGAATCCCGGCCGGGAT
>JAOTRA010097978.1:0-11376 GCA_026260255.1 Pseudolaguvia tuberculata
TGTGTGTGTGTGTGTGTGTGTGTGTGTGTGTGTGTGTGTGTGTGTGTGTGTGTGTGTGTGTGTGTGTGTGTACACCCAGAGTGAAGGCTCCTCCTTAGACAGCTTCTGTAGTTGACATTACCGTCATGGTAACTGGTCAGGAGGACGGTATGTTATCCAGACAGAGTCTGAGGACTGTGAGGGGGCATCCTGAGTGCACGCTAATTGGGACAGTTGCCTGCTGTGATTGGATGAGTGCAGAGACCCCTCAGTTTTATTCCAGCTAATAAAGGCCATAATACGAGTGGGTTGTTTACGAGAAGACAATCCGATTTATCTGTTTCCGGTTCTTTTCCATCCAGCAACATCCATATGACCTAAAGCACATACTCCATGTGGTGGAGGAGTCAGTAGATACTGGCTTACATAACATTTCATGTTGATTAATCAGGTGCTACTGCATGCCAGTCAGCAAGAAAATATAACAGAACACACAACACAATGACCAAATGGTGGACCTGTCTCACATATTCTCTCTTTTCTTGCTGTCTTTCTTTCCGTTGTTACATCCATAAAGGTTCTATTTTTTTAAGAAAAGGAATGCTGACAATAGACCAATTCCTGTTTCTGGAGCTTCTCCATCCTTATCGACATGTCTCCTGCTCCTCCAGGGAGACAGCTATATTATGGTTCTGCAGCACTTGATGTGGACCGGGTCTCCCTATCATGACCGTGTTTGCGTAAGTGTGGAGAAAATATTGCGCTAATGAGGAGAAAGTTCCTATTAGTGGCGTTGTGCTGGATCTCATTACACGCCGAGTGAGATGAAGGGAGGAAAAT
Source organism: Pseudolaguvia tuberculata (assembly GCA_026260255.1). Taxonomy (NCBI): domain Eukaryota; kingdom Metazoa; phylum Chordata; class Actinopteri; order Siluriformes; family Sisoridae; genus Pseudolaguvia; species Pseudolaguvia tuberculata. Next base: position 820 of record JAOTRA010097978.1, read on the forward strand.
TGACCTAGACTCTTCCTGTTTCTCTATTTTTCCAAATGAAGACTTTGTCTACTGGGAGAGATTTAAAGCATGTTTAAACTCTTCTAGCATTTCCTTGTCCTTTTGTCTTGCCGGGACGCCAACCATCTATGTTTTATAGCTGCATCCGAGTGCCCATCTTCGCACTCTCTTTACCTGACAGCACCCATCTTTCATTTAGTGCCACCATATGCCACACTGATGAACTTGAAGAGCTACTACAGCTGCAACACCTGTGCCCCACACGTGGGCATGCAGTCGTACCTGCAGCCGTACCCATTCACAATCGCAGTAAGTATTTTAGATAAGGAGGAGAACAGTGCTACGCCTGCAACATCTGCAGTAAACACAGAGAATGGGAAAAGGAAGGAGGAAATCAGGGCTATGGTAAATACTTTATAGTGCAGAACTGCTCACCACAAGATCGTGTGTTTTAATCTCTAGTACCACTAACCTGCTATTGATGGTTCCCTGTTCAGTGAGATGAAAGAATAAGATGATGATTTGCACCCAATAGGGGTATCCATCACCTGTCAGAAATGTAAATACTTTATAGAAAGGGACCTTGATGGTGGTAGAAGTTTGAACAGGTTTGGTTAATCCAGTTCCGCTTGTTTTCCAGCTACTCCTGTCCTCCCCACTGCTGATGATCTGGATTCAGGTGGTTGCAGAAGTTAAAATCAGCTGGTCTTCAGCCTGACATGGGGTTTTCTCTTTTCTGATTGACTAAACACACCTGAACCAGGTAATGAGCAGTGAGGAGGCCAGGGGGAACCGGGTAAACACGCAGAACAAACTAGCTTAAGGGACTTGGGCTACCCAGAACTGAAGATAGAGATGTGTGTGTGTGTGTGTGTGTGTGTGTGTGTCCTGTTCTGCTGAGTCTAATTTTGCAATGTGTGCTTGTTTGCACATGCAATACATTTGTGTGTGTGTGTATGGTGCCGTTTGTTTAGTTAATTTAAACACTGAAATGAGAACTTCCAATTCTCCATAGAATTAATGAACTTATTGCATCTGAAGCACATTCATTCCTTTGACACTATTTCATGCTTGGCCTCACAGCTCACATCTATAAACAATGAAAACACACACACACACACACACACACACACACACACACACACACACACACACACCGCCACGACATCAAGTCCTCTGCACGCTGCCATTTAATAAAGGATAAAAGCAAGGGAGTGTCATGTTGCATTTTATGAGGTGTTTGTCCTTCTCTGTGTCGGAATCCAGGGCTGCCAGGCTTTATTACAGTAGCTAGTGGTGAAAAGAACCGTCCTGTCCTGCACTCAGCCGTAAGACACTATAACCACCGAGCAGGACCGGTCAGAATGATCATGTTTTCACTCATTACCTCACTTAAGCTGGAAGCACCAGGTTTTCTATACTGGTTAAGCTGTAAACCCAGTGGGCTTATAAACTTCCTCTTTCTCTGCTGTTTCTAGAAAAATTATCTCATTCATTCATTCATTCATCTTCTTACCTGCTTATTTCCTAATTTGAGGTCACATGGGTTTGCTGGAGCTTATCCCAGTGTGTATAGGGCAAGATGTAGGGGTACACCCTGGACAGTTTGCCAGTCCATCACAGGGCACACATAGTCAAACCATCACTTACACACACATTCACTCCTATGGACAATTTAGAATCACCTAATGTACATGTATTTGGACTGTGCAAGCGCGGGGAGAACATGCAAACTCTGCACAGAAAGATACCCTGCTCACGAATCAAACCTGGGACCTTCTTGTTGTGAGGCAACCGTGCTAACCGTCGTGCCGCCCTTATATCATTATATGTGATGATTAAACTCTTAGAATTAGTGTCCCATCAACAGTTTGTCCTTTTGACTTTTGTTTGTCCTTCTGTTACACCATGTTCATTTTGAATAATCACTTTAACACACTTTCTGTAAATGATAGCTCCATCATGTTTCTGGTCGACCTCCAAAAATGTATCCCCACCCCGCCATCGTACCGTCCATCTATTGGGGTATTTATTTACTTTTGTAATTACTTTTGTGAGTTGTCTCACAAATATCCTGGTGCATTCACTAAACATTTAGTATTAATACTCGATCATGTAAAGTGCATGGAAATGAATGCTGCTTTACAGATTATCACTTTTCACTGATCAACAGGGTACCAATTCCTACACCGCCATCATTACTTCCCTCACGTGACCAGTGAAATCTCATGTGGCAAGTTTAGACATGTGATGGAGTAACTTGCACACATGCTGTCGAAATGTGAAAATGATTAAATATTTGATTTACAGATTTTAATTAAATTATTATTAGGTTACAACTGATAAGAATCCGAAAGAAAGACCTGGTAGTTCGTATCCTAATGAATAGACGAGGAGCTCTGTGAGGGCCGGCTTGCAATCTGTCGAGCAATAAGTACGTAGCATGTTCATTGATTCGCAGGTTTAGGAGCTGACTGGTTAGGAGGATCTATGGTTGAGGTCCTTCATATCTCATGTTGAGTGGTAGATTCTATTTTTTAACCTTGCTAACTTTGATACTTTCCTTTTTCATTTAGTTCATTTATTTGCTCTTTTTTCATTTTTTCTATTTTTTTTTTTTTTAATGCAACCATGCGAACATACTCAGAAGATCTTTATTATTATGGATTTGATTTATTTAGCCAATAAAAAACTAATCCTGCTTTACAGAGAGATGCTTCTGAAAGATGTTGAAGGACAGGTTTTGTGTGTCAGTTTGTCCTTGTTTAAGTACCGTGGAAACATTTCTTGACATTTGATCCTGTTGATATTGTGTTCTATAAAATGTCTGGAGTTTTAATTGTAGGTTTATTTATTCTAACAGTGAGAGACCAGAACAGCAACAAAAAACCTCCAGGAAAAAAGGTACGAATTGCAAAAAAGTTGAATTGCATTTTAATAAGCGAGATTATTTGACTTCTTCCCAAGAGTTGGTCCTTGGTTGGTAAATCTTGTTTTGGTAATAGCAGAGGTCAGACATTTCTTGTTGTTTGCACAGATCGCCGGAGAGATTTTATCCCGTGCCTCTTTTCACATCCTCTTTAAGTCATTATGGTTACATTTGACATTTGACAGCTTGAACCTTCAGCTTCCTCTACAGATCATCTACGGAATTAAGATCTTGGAAAGCGTCCAAGATCATTATCATAAGCTCTCAGTTGCCTTAACCATGTGTTTGGTATCATTGTCATGCTGAAATACCCACCAAGGACCTATACCCTAGCTGAAGAAAGGAGATGTGAAGCTACATGGCCCCTTCCATCATCCCTTTGATGTAGTAAACGTGTTGTCCTGTAGCTCTGGCAGCAAAAGACCTCCACGTATATCTGACGTATGGATGGTGTTCCTGAGCTCATAGGCATCATACCTGCTCCAGAGAATACTCTTCCAAACACCACAGTTAAATTAATACCTCATACAATTCACAGCCTGATACAAACTTCGGACAGCTTTATGTATATGCTTTCATGATTAGCAGAAACTTGCTGCAGGATTTCAGTCAGAATTAAATTCTCAGCCCCAGCAAGGTGACACTGCTAGGTTCCTGTGCAAGGTCCTTAACCTTCAACTGTTCAGTTGGACTTTAAAAAAACCCAAAAAAAACCAAGAGACATGTCCATGACTTTAGATAAGGGGCTCGGCTAAATGCCTGTAATGTATTATTCATGAACTTTTCCACAGGTTTTCGTTAGCTTGTGTTCTTCAAATGTTCTCCTTAAAAACCTCCCACAATCTTCGCAACTGGTCCTATTGTCTATTATAATGGTCACCGGTGCCATTTACACCAGAACTTTTACTGCATTCATATCACTACCTTGTTTATGAAATCTTTTTTCAGTGTATTAATTCTGATGAGACACACGAAGGGCGAACCAAAGTGTATCAGGAGTCAATGTTTGTGCAAACTGCAGTGTTTATTGCCACACACTTTGCCATAGTTTAACCTCCTCAGTGTGTCAAATTTCTTCTCAGGGTAATAGTTGACCCCCACGCCAGTCGAGATTAACCAGAGCGGGAGTGAAAGGGCCACAAGGCCACCAGTGATGCGGATTCACTGAATTTCAAAGCTCCTTATTGGAATTGTGTCACAAAGAGGGAAAAATAGATTTAACACATCCTTGCTGTCGTGTGTGCGTGTGCGTGTGTGTGCGCGTGTGTGCGTGTGTGTGTGTGTGTGCTCCTACTACGCTCTTAATCTTCCCTTGCTACTCTTCTGCATCTTGCTAATGAGCAAGTGATGTGTATGTATGTGTGAGAGAGAGAGAGAGTGAGAGAGAGAGAGAGAGAGAGAGCGATAAAGAAAGAGAGGAGCTTGTTCTTGTGTTTCACAGCATGGTCCCCCCAGCTGCTTTCATTAATCACACCGTGGGGTAGCTGACTGATCACAAATGCATGCATGTGCATACGGGATGTGTTCCCATATACCCGCGATGTCCGCTTTATTACCAACACTCAGACGCCTGTTTGTTTACATAATTATTCAATCGGCCAATCACAGGGCAGGATATTTATTCATGTTCAATTTAAACATGGATTTCAGAAACTGCTGAGTCTCCAGACACGAGTGTGTGTAAAGATTAAAGCCCAATGACTAAAGCTCCTGAGTCGTCAGCAGGTTTGGGGAGGATCTAGTTATGTTATTGAAATCCACAATCAATGTAGCAGTAACAGCTATCGGTTACAGACACCTCGAACAAATGTGTGAATAAATTACTTACTGAGGAAAATGGTAACCATTGTCAGTGTTGAGTGTGAATATTTTTTTTGAAAACATTTTTTCTTTTTCTTGTTTTGCTTAGCGGGATTCACCGGCGATGAATCCACATCGCTACTGAGAGCTTTAGGTTACTACATCCTGTCTGACAGTAACATTAATCCTGTCTTCTGGAAATGTTGGGAAATGAATAAGTTGAAAATGTCTGGTAGAATCTTGAGCGTAGGGTTAACAGATAAGGTAACAGTTTTATTACAGGTTAAAGGATGTTATTTTAATCTGTACTGTTTTTCCACAATAATTTGCTTGTATTTGTGTTTAATTCAATGTTTTGTGTCCGAAAAATTAACAGTCCATTGTTACGTTTTAAGGCAGCTGAAAAGGTCACCGGCCCTCTAGAACAATGATTGGATAAAATCGGATTAGTTGACGTATGTCCCCTTTTGCAGAATGAATAATAATTAACTTAAACCCCAAATTAATTAATTAATAAATTAGCACAATGTTTGTGGGACTAGATATAGTAGAAAGTTCTGGTCGCTGTGTTCTTGGAGCAGACTTTTCTTTCCCACTGAACAGGAGTGGTACGCGACGGAAAGCATTCATATAGAAACTCAACACACATCCACAGAGCCTGAGAAAACGAAACACCTCCTGACCTCATCTAGCGTTTCCCCTAATTCAGCAGGAATTGGTAGAAGCTGATGTAGATGTATTTTCTATTTAGAGTTTACATATTTGTGATTATCAGTTGCTCTTACAAATAGTAAAGGGTTACAAGTGCAGCTCAGGGCCGCACTAATGGCAGCAGGCCAACACCTTCACCACTAACCATCATTTCGTATTGTTTCCCAAGCTGCTGTCGCAAACATGGCTAGAAGTATAGGCTCACACACACACACACACACACACACACACACACACACACACACACACACACACACTGCAAGAAGGATTTCTGTTCCAGCAACCAAAAGGAACTAATCTGTCCATCAAACAGTCCACATGCTGATCAGCACTTCATTACACACACACACACACACACACACACACACACACACACACACACACACACTTACACTCTCATCAGTCATCTCTCGTCATCACACAGTCCATCTTCTCTCTCTCTCCCTCTCTCTCTCTCTCTCTCTCTCTCTCTCCTCCCTTTTCTCTCCCTGTCCTTTTCACTCTCTCACACTTTCACCCCCCAGAGGTGAACACTTGGTCCTTCATTAAGGCCATACAAGGGTCCTTGACATTTCATTTCCTGTTTGCGGTGCACTTTTCCCCTCTGTCCTGTGCGTCGTTCTTCACTCCCACAAGCTTCATCCGTCACCGTCTGTCCATCGGCACATCATGCTTGGACCGCGTGTTTTGTGTCTTCTATGTCTCCGTTCTCACATTTCACATGCCGCGACAGCGTGTGTTTGTGTGCGAGAGCTGCGACAGAGGTCGCCTTGGGCTCTCGCTTAATTCTGTTGCCATGACGAAGCACGTACTGTGAGCCGTTGGTCAGGTGTAACGCCAGTCTGCCATGAAGTGCTCTGGAAAAGGGAAAAAAGCGATTGATTCTTTAGCGATAGCCGCAGGGAACAGATTTTAATTATAGCCGAGGAAAAAATTCAAAGCTTCCATCTGTCATCTCTGCACGGCGTGTGTGAACGAACACAATCAGGTCTTCTCATTTCAATCACTTTCCAATTGCTCTAGAAATGTGTGTGTGTGTGTGTTAATTTAAGTGTGTGTTAATTTAAGTGTGTCTGTGTGCAAGTTTGATCCACACTGTTTGCATCATGATCGTGTGTGTGTGTGTGTTTCATTTCTTAAGTGTGTTTGCCCTGTAGAGAGATAAATGAATGTGCTCACTGTCTGCAGGAACAGGTGGCAAAGTCAGCATGGTGGCTACACACACACACACACACACACACACACACACACACACACACACACACGTTCTTCTCACTCTCTTTACGTAGTTTGCTCTGTCTCTCCCCCTCTCCTACACCTTTTGATGTTTTTCTTCCTTTCTCTTTTGCTTATAGAGATGCACAAAGATTCTTGTCTTTCCCCTCTCTCACACACACACACACACACACACACACACACACACACACACACACACACACATGTCTGCCACAAACAAATGAAAGTAATGAGTGTAATTTAAGTGAGATGTTTTCTGTGGTTGGCATGCCCGTATCCGTCTGGAGTACCTGTACTTCAGCATCTCAAGGCCCTTTAGGATGAAGTCTTACTTTTTACTGAAATATGAGCTTTTCAGCAAAGGGAATCATCGTCTGGTATCTCACGGGTAGTTTTTCCCCAATAGAACACTGAGAACACGCCTTAATTGCCAAGGAAACGGCTCGGGGGGGTCATGCCGGGCAAATAGGGATTATTCGCAGTGTTTATTAAAGTGTGTGTGTGTGTTTTTGTTTTGTGTACAGGTGAGTGTAGTGCAGGACTCTGTGAACATCTCCGGACAGAACACCATGAACATGGTAAAGGTTCCGGACTGCAGACTCGCTGACGAGCTGGGCGGCTTGTGGGAACATTCTCGCTTCACAGACTGCTCACTCTGCGTCGCCGGCCAGGAGTTTCAGGCACACAAAGCTATTTTAGCAGGTGACACACACACACAAACACACAATGAGGCTGTATATATTTTATATATATTTTTTTCATTTTAGTTAATTTATTTTATATATATCTTTATATTTATTTTATTTTAAGATATTTTTTGTCATGCATTTAATATTTAAGTGTACAGAGAGAGCCAATTTGTTTGAGTGTGACATTTGACTTGAATCTAATTACTGAGTTCAGTCACTTTATCTGAATAAAGGGACGTACCCTTAAGGTGTTTGACTACCTGTTCCATTCCCAGCAGCCACCAGTGCCCCTAACCCTCAACTGCTCAGACAGATAATAAATAAATAATGAATATCTCTGTAGCTCCAGATAGGGGGCGTCTGACTGAAATGTCAAGAGATGTATGTGTATGCGTGTTTATCCGTTGGGGTCATTAGAAGAGGAACCTGGGATTTGGGGCAGGTTGAAAACTACATGCTTTTTGAGTAGGTCCTGTGATACATACTGTATAGAATAGGGTAAGAGTAGGATTTTTTGGATAATACGACTGGAAATCAGCCTCACTTTAACCTCGTTACTTGAGGTATGTTAACAATTCAGTGTTAAAAAGTCTCAAGCTTGAAACCTGCTGTTAAAGAAGTGCAATTTAATCAGAAGGACCAATGTAACTGAAGCGCTTAAAGTGCCCTATCGCTGGTTTTGCCATTTTCCAGCATGATGAGTCGGCTCTCCTGTGAACTCACGGAATAGTAGCATGAAACGTCCACCATAATCCTACCTCCAGATTCAGCCGGAAGGACAAGATCATTAGTGGTGACATTTCAGTTAGACGCCCCCTATCTGGAGCCACAAAGATGTGGATGAACCACCAGCACCACCACCACCACCACCCTGCTACCATACTCCGATTTCTCAACCATCAGTATAAATGAGATAAATATCAGTGGCTCTGGAAAAAGTACATCTGGTAACCGAACCCTGATCTTCTAATCACTGTAACCAATACGTTAATCATCAGAATTGTGATGGATGCATTAGCTCAGCGGTTTGATAGGTGCTTAGAAGATTGAGAGTCCCAGTACCACCATGATGCCACTGATGGGGCCCTTAAGCCATGCTCTGTTGGATCAAACAAAGGACAAACATAAGTCAGTCTAAATATCGGCATCTGTTATATTAATCCCTAAATAATTAAGTTTGTTTCTTTAATTTCTTGCTAGCACAACACATCACGAGGATCCTCCCATTCTAATTCCTGCTCCTGTGCACTTCTTTACCATTGCAGGGACCATTCTGCACTGATTCCATCCTATAATAATCACTAAAATCACCAGAGTTACTATAATATAATGGTTACCTTTCTCCCCCTGTTCCAGCCTCCCTCCCCCCCCCCCCCCTCCCATCTCTCTCTCTCTCTCTCTCTCTCTCTCTCTCTCATTCTCCCTCCCCCAGCATGTTACACACTTCAGTTACAGCCCAACCGAGGCAGTGATCCTCGTTATCGTCTGGTATCGGCTCACGGCTGGTTAATCGCTGAGGGGGCGGTTGGTCAGAGCGGGGCGAGGCACTGAGACAGGCTGGAGCGATTAGAGAAGGCTACAGTGTGCCAGGCGTCACCTGGCATTCAGGCGCTATCAGCGAGGCAGAGCTGCAGACACTACAGGAAAAAGATTAGGCTTATCTAGACTCGTCAAAGTTAACACCTCACTTCAACACTGAATTTCTACTGCCGCTATTTTTGGCGTCATTAGCACATTTTTATTATAGTGATACTTTAAAGGGTTGGCCATTCTTACGAGGCTTAGTGCTCCCATGCTGCCCGATTTCAAAGGCGATGAATCCTGCACCTCGTGTAACCCTTCCAGCAGTGTGAGCTGTTTCTTTATATCAACAAGCTGGCATGGAAAATGTCTATACTTAACCACAGCAGGTCGGACCATCTGTTTTTCCTCACATCACTGTTCGGAATATCGTTTATCTTAGCTAGGGAGCACTTCACTGCCGTTCTCACTAATCTGGTCACTAAAGCCACTCAGAGGTGTGACGGCTGAAGGTAGACACCGAGTGTCATTGTGTTCTGACTGACAGGTGGGTCAGATCATTTTTTCGGTACAACACTGTTAGGACTGGCTTTTCTCTCTGGCCCCGACCCTCAGGCAGCACTTGTTCTGAACTGCCTCTTATCTGCCCTTTCACATAGTGACCAACATATGACTAGAACTTTTCTATTTAAAAAAATATAATAATAAAAACTAAAGTGGCATGGTGGCGTAGTGGTTAGCACACACACACACACACACACACACACACACACACACCTTACTGCAAGAAGGTCCTAGGTTTGATTCCCGAGCAAGGGGTCTTTCTGTGAATGTTCTTGTCACGAATGCATGGGTTTTCTCCCATGCAAACATGTACATGGGGATTCTACATTGCCCATAGTGAGTGTGTGCGATAGATTGTCTGTGTATCCCTGCGATGGGCTGGGGACCAGTCCAGTGTGTACACCTGCCTTTTGCCCTATGTGCGCTGGGATAGGCTCCAGGAAACCCCCATGATCCTGAATAAGGGAATAAGCGGGTTAGAAGAATCAATGAATGAATAAAAACAGGACTCTGTTAAACTGGAGTTGCCAATTCCCCACTTTATCCTCGTTTATGTACTTTTTATATAACACTACTGTTGGATTTTTATGAATTCACAAATTTTCAAACCGTGTTTTTTGGTAGAAGCTCTGCCCACCAATATAATTTGTTATATTAGCTAAGTCTTGGGGTTGTTTTGTCGCATTGAGGCACCATTACACAACTTTCTTTGGGGGCAAAAGCATAGCCTGTTTCCGATTGGGCACCGATCCCATTGGAAAAGCGCCGCCGGTTCTTTATTCTATTTTGTCTTAAATTTCCCTCATGGCCCCGACGGTGAGATGCAGCTGCTGTTCTGAGGATAAAGTGGAGCAGGGTTCAGTACCCGCTCTAGTACTGGACAGTATACGCATTTGAACACAAACCCTAGTGTGTTTGTATTCACCCGGCATCATCACTGTGTGAACCGAGACTGCATCTAGTGTCCCTTCTTTTCTGTGTCCTCCATCCATGTGGGTTGTGGAGACTGATGTCTTTTATTTAAATTGCTGGGACTGTGTGTGTGTGTGTGTGTGTGTGTGTGTGTGTGTGTGTGTGTGTGTGTGTGTGTGTGTGTGTGTGTGTGTG
>JAOTRA010097998.1:0-11374 GCA_026260255.1 Pseudolaguvia tuberculata
AGAATGCTTAGGATGGAGGTGCCGGGCAGGAGGAAAAGAGGAAGACCAAAGAGGAGGTTTATGGATGTGGTGAGGGACGATATGCAGGGGTGAAAGAGGCAGATTTAGCGGACAGGGTAGTGTGGAGAAGAGTGATCCGCTGTGGCGCCCCCTAACGGGAGCAGCCGAAAGGAGAAGAAGATCTAATATTTAATAGTCCAAACTTCAGATTAGAGGAGCGGGCTGTGTGATCAGCAGGTTCTGTGTTATAAGTGACTATATTAATTAGATTATTAAAACACACTTTCTGATCATTTCAAAACCTATGTTTAGGTCTGGGAACAAACATAGTCTCAATAATAAATGTCTTAGGTGTCCTAGATGACGACTCTAAGCAGCAAGCAGATGGTCGGACTAACCTGACCACCTGCCCCATGGCCTGAGTTCTGGACAGTCAGCGATTAACTAGGCCTATTCTAAGACTATGGGCTATGTTGCATGACAAGACAGCAGCCCCTTCCCGAGTGGGATGAACACCGTCTCGTCCTAACAGGCCATGTTTGCCCTTAAACACTCACCAATTATAGATAACAGTTCATTTATTTTCGGAGCACCACCTGGACATCCAGCGGTTTAGTAACCATTACCTGCCGTAGGCTACGTCGCCCTGTTGCATTGGAATGGGACCAGAGCATACTACGACATCAGGCATTTCCTTTGACAAATTTAACACCTCTATGAAATTAGCCTTAGTCGTCTCCGACTGCCGAAAGTGAATATCGTTGGCATCGGCATGTACCACTACCTTAGCAAACCACTTCTGCTGGCCTTAAGATTGGCCGTTATGTCCGGTGCTTTGGCGACAGGAATACATTTAACTACTGCAGCTGGAGACCCTAATGGTCTGGCTAATTTGACGTGCCCGACTATGGAGTCTCCAATAACCAGAGTTCCTTTATTATTCTCAGCGTTGCATAGCTGAGGAGGGCTGATTTATATGGCACGCGAGTCTCTGTTGTGCGCTCCGTTGACTTAGCCTTGGCTTTAGCCGCAGCTTTTCGCCTCGCTGCAAGGGCTCTAATGCCAGAGTCTGGGTGGGCCTATCTACAGCATCCAGTCCACCTACTGCACTACCCTTACACTCACTAACCTTCTATAACGACTGGAAGCGCTCCTCTAACGCTACGATCTTCTCTATTAGCATGCTAACTAACCTGTCACATGTAAATAACTCACTGCTGACGGCAGAATATTGGCTAAACATCCTACACTGACCGCACTGTACAAGCTGGACGGTAGACATAGTTTACGTACCATATTGTTGAAATTTGATGAAAACTTTTTAGCTTTGGGAGTTTTTAAATTTGGCGCTGCTCGCTCTTGCTGCTCGCTCTCGAGCTGCTGCTCGTTCTTGCGCTGCTGCATGCTCTTGCACTGCTCTCATGTATATGTGGTGTGTGTAGTGTGTGTAAAGGTGTGTAGTGTAAACAGCTGGATAAAGGTAAGGTGATTAAGGAGTATGTGTGGTGTGTGTAATGGAGTGCATGTGTGTGTGTGTGAACAGCTTGATAATGGTATGGCGATTATGGTGTATATGTGGTGTGTCTAGTGCGTGTGTGGAGTGTGTGTAATGGAGTGTGTAGTGCGTGTAAAGGTGTGTGCTGTGAACAGTTGGATAATGGTATGGTGATTATGGAGTGTATGTGGTTTGTGTAGTGTGTGTGTTGAATGTGTAATGGAGTGTATATGGTGTGTGTAAAGGTGTGTGGCGTCAACAGCGTGTATGGTGATTATGGAGTATATGTGGAGTGTGTATGGTGTGTGGTTTGTGTAAAGTTGTGTGGCGTAAACAGCTGGATAAGGGTATGGTGATTATGTTCTCTCTCTCAGGGTTCTACTGAAATGGCCTCTGGCTGCACTGGGATCTGGTTACGGTTCCCGAGTGGTTATTGATCTCAGCCCATCAATATGAAGTCAGATTTTATTCCTGTGTCGATTTGGGCAAGTTTGCTAAGGATGCGGGTCCGAGGTAAAGACTTGAATATGTCAATAAATAATGAGCTGTCAGAGCACTGAAGGTACACACATACTTACACACAAAACCACACACACACACACACACACAATTACATTATGAGGACTGGTTGGGGTTAAAGGAGGGGCTTTCCCATGTTGTTAAATACACATTGTAATTATAAACAATTGTACATTGTATATAAACAATTTAAATACAAACTAAACATTTAGTTTATCCACACGCACACATACCAGAACACGTCAGACATCTCACTCACCCTCAGGGTTTAACTGTTTTGACTGTAAAAATACACATACATATACACACATATATATATATACACACACAGATATATATATATATATATATACACACATACATATATATATATATATACACACACACATACATTATATATATATATGTATGTGTATATATATATATGTGTGTGTGTGTAATTATTCACGTGGGCTGCACCTGACAGCCATGAGATGTCTGCAGGAGTTCTGGCTTACTCTAAAACACGCACGCACACGAAAAAAAAAAGTAGGTCATGGCATTAAGTGCACAGGGTTTAATCTGTCTGTCAACCTGTCTCACTCTGTGTGCGTCTCTCTCTCACTCTCTGTCTGTGTGTGTGTGTGTGTGTCTCTCTCTCTCTCTTTCTCTCATTTTTTCTCTTCATCTTCCTCTGTTATTTTCTTGTCTAAAATTTGTCAGGGTGTGGACCAGATTTAACCCTATACAAACCTTCCCCTGACCCACACACACCCTGCTGCCCCATTTACACACATATACACACAACCTGCAGCCTTGTACACACACTGCACTCTGAGAACCGGTCCTACCAAGTGTGTGTTAATACAGGGGGAGGGGTTCCCCCGTCCTGTTCGGCTATGGAACAATCCAGTCTGCAGTGTTAATACGCAGTCTACTGTAACCAGGGGGAAGTCTGGTGTCCTTGTAGGAAATTGTAGAAGGTGGATAACTGAAATGACCATAAATAACACTTGACGATCCTTCAGATCCTCCTGTCAGTTACTGTGATGATGATCATGATGATGATGATCATAATGATGAAGCTCCATGATGAAGCTGTGTGTTAATATTTAACGAGAGGCTGTCTGATCCAATCAATATGCGGAAATATCACAATACAGGTCACATGACCATCAAATTAAACCTCCCATGGAATTTTTTTTTTTTTAAATCAATGTTTGAGTTTTTTCACTATATAATGTTTTGATGTTTTTAAATGGAAGGAAACCAAAGATTCACATTAACATCTGGATATGTAATAAAGTGAATTAAAATAAAATAAAACAATAATCTTTCATTAAAAACGAAGAAGCAGCTTAAAAGATGAATGAATGAATACAAATCTGATAAACACAAAGTTGGGGTGTTTTGTTATTTTGGATGGTGAGGAGGTCACAGGGGGTTCATATTCATTCATTCATTCATTCATCTTCTTACCGGCTTATTCCTGAATCCGGGGGTCACGGGGGTCTGCTGCGCCTATCCCAGCACACATAGGGCGAGAGGCGGGGGTACACCCTGGACGGGTCGCTAGTCCATCTCAAAACAACCATTCACACACACATTCACTCCTATGGACAATTTCACCAATCCACCTAATTTGCATGTTTTTGGACTGTGGGAGGAAACCGGAGCACCTGGAGGAAACTCTGCAAAGAAAGATCCCGGCCCGGGATTCGAACCCAGGACCTTTTTGTTGTGAGGCGACTGTGCTATCCACTACGCCACCGAGCCGACCTAATTTCACAGACTCCAAAACAACCACCAAAACAACCACCAATCTTTAGCTTCTTTAGATTCTGTGTCACATGCTAGCAAACTGATTCGTTTGAATGCTAGCAGTGAGCACACACACACACACACACACACACACACACACACACGCACACACGCACACACGCACACGCACGCACACGCACGCACACGCACGCACACACACGCACACACACGCACACACACGCACACACACGCACACACACGCACACACACTCACCAGCTCGTCCAGGTTGCGCATGTCACACAGGATCCGTTTCTGCTGTTTCCAGCTGTGCAGATGTTCCGGTTCCAAGTTGCTGTTGCGTATTTCTTGATTGAGGTTTTCGCTGTTGAACCTGTGCATGTTCTCCTGCTGGTTCTCCTGGTCTCGGATCTCCTCCTCGATCTCCTGCTCCAGCTGCACCAGCATGGGGACTGGCATGCCGAACTTGGCTCCCCTGCGTGCCACCTCCAGAAGGCACAGCACAATGTTCTTCTCATTGCAGCGTTCTACCAGATCGTTGGTCTCGAACATCAGCACATCTTTGATCTTCAGTTCGTGGCGGCACCAGCTAATGAAGTTGGACACGTTGTCACGCGCTACGAAGGATCCGGGAACCACGTTGCGCGACTGGAACGCCACGTCGCATCTAGGGTCCAATAGCTGCGAGTCCGGGTGTCGGGACAGGAAGTCAAGTGCAGCATGGTTTACGTTGTTGGCATGGCGACAGAGGGCGCAGCCGGTCTCCAGGCTCTCCACAAAAGTGTCTGCGGTGATGTCCAGTTGGTATAAACCATTCAGCCATTCGGCCAGGTCCTCCTTCATGGCGTACAGGTACTCCTCACTGGACTTAAACGGACGGATGCTTTTGGAGGCCGCGCACTGGATGTTACTCTGGTCAACCATCTTGTTTCTGAGCATTAATGGCACAGCGTGACATCCAATCAGAAGGAAAGACCAGGATCCTGGTAAGGCAGCGCCAGCATCGCTTACTCGACCCACACGTGCGTGTATGCGTGCGTTAAACACTGTACAGTGCCACTACAGGACAAACAAAAAAATACAAAGCACCCTAAACTGTTAAAACTAAAAGAATCCTAATTCTGTTGCTGTAAGAGAGAGAGAGAGAGAGAGAGAGAGAGAGAGAGAGAGATAGATGAATTTAACTTTTGATTAAAGTTGGTGTCTGTCCGTTTCCCTTTCTCAGTCTGTCTGTCTGTCTGTCTGTCTGTCCCTGTCTCTCTCAGATGTATTTTCTAACTCTCTATTTGTTTCTCTCTCTGTGTAATATTAATGCAGCGCTGTGAAAACAGTATTTTCTTACAGATGTCACAGCTGGTGTGTCCCAGCTTTAGTGTTTTAACCGTTTTTACTGCTTCCCTGAACTTCAGTCTGTCCCGAGTCTTATCAGGCCCTCCACAATCCTCCAAACGGCCTCTGTGAGTGAGTGTGAGTGTGTGTTTATCGTTT
Source organism: Pseudolaguvia tuberculata (assembly GCA_026260255.1). NCBI lineage: Eukaryota > Metazoa > Chordata > Actinopteri > Siluriformes > Sisoridae > Pseudolaguvia > Pseudolaguvia tuberculata. Next base: position 5,262 of record JAOTRA010097998.1, read on the forward strand.
CATATCGAGATGGAAATAAAGCGCGCGTCAGACGTTACCTCCGGCCTGCAGTTTCCCAGTGTCTTTTTACCCTCGAGTCCCCAACAGTTTGTCCTCTGTCCCGTTAACGGACTGCACAAATGTCACGCGTGACTGACCGCGGAGACAAGCGAAAAACCCGTCCAGTCCGCGTCATTTTCCATCAGCGACACGAGCGATCCGACGGGCTGCGTCCCAAATCTACACTTGCTCCGTACCTAGGACTCTTCGGGAGGAAATGACGTCGACGGAATACGAAGTACCCTAGATTTCAGACAGCTCTGCGATTGAAACGCGCCGCTGGATTTAATCAAAAATAATCAAAGCAAAAGCGAAACGTTTTATTACTGTTAGAGCAACCTTTACTGACACAGGTTTTTGATATCGGATCGATACGTCGGATCTTTCAGTCGATCCAGTCAGACACCTCCACCCACCACCTAAATCCAAAGCCTCCAACATCTGTTTCATCCGGTTGAACTATTTAGGGTTGAGGGCCTCGATCAAGGGCCCAACAATACCCGCTGTGTTGTGCTGGAAATTAAACCCACTACCTTCTGATAAACGACAAAATAAGTATAAAGACTCAACACAATCTGATCATAATCCAGAGATCTCAAACGAGGGTAAGTCTCCTACAGACCGGAACTAGGTTACGTCGCCCGCTGTCTATGTTACTCTAAAGCTGCTTTGAGAGACTGACAATACAGTCAGTCAGACTCTCCCTCTCTCAGACACTTTCCTCTGTCTGAAACCCGGTTTATTGTCAATGATGGAGGATCCAAGTTTCTCAGCGCCTGAACAGTTTCCGGTACCAGAGCTGATCAGTGTTTGGATTTAAACGCGTCGGTTATTTGGGGAGGCGGCGCAGAGGTGAACTAATTTAGTCCACACGGATCTCCTCGTGCGTATAACGCTCCAGACTGAATGACGTCATTCCTCCAGATTACCACGGGGCATCGGGTCTTTACAGAAGTTCTCTGATGTCGAAGTGTACCATAGCTTATCCAACTGCACGTATTTCTCCTCCGTAATTTAATATTCTGATCGGATCAACAGTCAGCTTAAACCATTGAAAAATATCTGTAATCATTAAACAGCTGGATCTGGTTTTACTTACACATTTCTACAAGTCATACAAATCATTAGCGCTGATGAACCTGATCGTCAGTGTAGGTGGGAACCTTTAGGTGACGCGCGGAGTGTAGTTTAACTGTTTTAAAGTTAAACTAGTTTTAAAGAATGTGTCAAGCTGGCGTGTAGTAAAGAACAGAACACACACAGATAAAAGTCAATCCTGTAGAAGTTTATTTTTAAAAAGTTGAGAATCAGAACTGCATGGTGGGAAAATCAGTTACAAAACAGACAAGTGAAAGAAATGCAGAGTAAAAGAAAATTATTAAAACTAATCCAATAAACCAATGAAACGCCTCAGCGATGGAAATGAAGCTGCACAGGGGTGTGTACGGTGACCAGGCTGCCATAAATATGGACAGAGTTAAAAAGGCCATAAAAAAAAGAAAGTTTTACACAGGTTCAGGACTCAAAGCATTGATGAGCTTTAGTACGGCCGGTCTCTGCGCTCCTGACGCTGATCTCTGCAGGCAGGCAGACAGACAGACTCATGAAGTTGATAAGATGCTGATGATTTATTTCTTACAGATGTTAATAAATGTGAAACAGGAAGCAACTATTGCGTTAAAGTGTACCTCATATCCATCTTTCCTGGTCCCATTCCTCTCCTGGCTCCACGGTCCATTGGTGGGCCTCCTCGCATTCCTCCTCGGAATCCTCCTCGGTCCATTCCTCCTCTGCCTCCTCTAAAGACCCCCGGTTCTCCTACCCAACCTCCTCGCATGCCCCCGGGACCACCACGATCAATCCCTCTGCCTCCACGGATCATCCCACCTCGACCACGGTCTCCTCCTGTAGACAAGCATTAAAAAGAGAGAACAGAAATGTCTTTTGCCTCATTAATAAAAACTGGAATGTTTCGGCCCCTAAATTTACACATTAGTTTTAATCTTCAAAAGCTTCAGTTGGTTGTGTGCATGTTTCACCTGCAGGAGGTGCCATGCCCTCAGGTCTTGGAGCTTTGCACTGATTACATTCGGTCCTCCAGGCAAAGTTCTGGTTTCCACAACCCCTACAAAACACACACACTGTAATTCCAATAGGAGAAATTTCTGAGAGGAGGAGAGAAAGGAAGATCTTACAGGTTGGGACATTCCCAGTCTCCAGCTCTTTTTGGAACGTTCCCAGCTCCAGGTGGTACCCCCCAGGCCATTGCACCCCGAGGACCTCCGCGAGGAGGAAATCCACCTCTTTCTCCACCACGTCCCATCATACCTGCACACAGACACAACTGTTGACATTATTTAGGATATTAAATAAATAATAAAAGCAGATCCTGATCATGTGTATGGCTGTCCTTTTGAGGAACAAGTGATATTTTAGCGCAAGGCAGTTTAGTTTATTTGCAGGTGTGCGTGTACACCGAGAGAAACCGTACCTCCACGATCAATCATGTTCGGTCCTCCTCTCATGGGCATCCCACCCCTCATGAGCCCGGGGGCAGTTTTTCTCCGTGCCATGGACACGTTCAGTCTCCGACCCTGAAACTCTTTACCTGAACACACAAACGCAAGAGAACATTAGTGCTTCCTCATTAGTGCTGTACTCTGATGAGGTGTGACTGGTGAATACGAAGAGGAAAAGTTCGATGCCTCACCGTTAAAGTGTTCCACAGCAGCTCTGGCACTGACTGGCTCGTCGTAGGACAGGGTGGCGTCGCCCTTTGGTTTGCCACTGTCTTTATCGGTATAGATGTTGATGGCCGGCTGGTTCAGACGCCGGTTAATCTGAAACAAAAAAATAAGAGCAGGACAGTTCTTAAAAACAAAACAAAACCGTATTTCCTCATTATGAGGCACTGTGTCAATGATCGAATATATTTAATCCATTTTCATACACAAGGCGCATTAATCAGGGTGTCTTAGTAAACGCGACCGTGCAGCAGCTGCGTTTAGCTCTGTGGAGAGCAGAGATCTGCGCCAGTATTCTTCCAAAAGTTGTAATAAAACTGATTTCTGTGAGTGTATCTGAATTGGTGCACGTGTGTGCAAGTATATCTAGGAAAGATAAACAGACAATTAGCAGGAATAACAGATTTTTGAGCAACTTGTACCACAAAATCTGGTAGTCAATACTAGGCGTACTGTTCATTCGAGAAAAATGAAAGGATTTATATACTTATATAGTGCAGAATATACGGTAAGATATACCCGTCTTTCCAGAGGCTGAACCACTGGAAGGTTATTTTACTACCAAATTAACAATTCTCAGTTTAGTCCCCGGAAAAGTTTCCAGCAATGACAACAATCCCAGGTGTTGGTGTGCGTGTTTCATACCCGTATGGTGCCGCAGTGCTTGAAGAAATCAGCCATCTCGGGCAGGGTGGCTTTCTCAGTCAAGCCGGTGATGTAGATAGTGCTGTTTTCTGATTCATCCTGTTCTACAGGGTGACCTGAGACAACACAAACCGTTCAACCAGAATCTAAGCAACAGATCGTGTGTGCACACGTGAGATAGACCAAAAAGTACTAGATACTCACCACCTTCCATTCCGTCCCTCATTGGTCCTGATGTTGGAAAAGAGAGCGAGAGAGGGGTGTTTGATAAGTTAATCAGGAAGGTATGGACACGTATGGCTGCATTATTTAATTGAGTCGTTATTGAAGCAACATGTATTGGAACTTTACACTTTCTCTGTATAGAAATTTAAACAATGAAAAAACCCCCTAAAAAAATAACCAAACATACATCCAGAAAGGAGATTGGTTTAAAAATAAATCCTTGGAATTGAAAAATGTGATCCCCAGATTTAACAACCAATAAGACGCTTAAAATATGACTCTCAAAGGAAAACAAACTGAAGTGGACTAGAGCCAGTGTAATACGCTGGAGGAACTTACCACCAGGCTTACTGAAGCCACCTCTGTCTCCAGCCATGCTACGGATGAAGATGAGTGAAATTCCGTTTAGTCTCGAACCAACCAAGGGACTTGAACAGTGCATGAACATTACTACTCTTAATAGTAAAACCCCCATGAAACACCAGGTTTGGCGGGTTTGCTGATGAGGTAAGCAATTACAAGTATTGTAAAAGATCAGAATATTTAAACAGAACCTTAAAAACAAACAGTTAGTATAGGTATCAGGTATTTAATCACTGTTACAGTAAAATAAGTGCAAACATTCTAAAACAAAAAAGTTCAATAAAAAAAAAAAAATTCTTGATTTCAGCTAGTTTTCCCATCACCATTGAAGAACCTAAAGTTATGACGCTCTGTTACCTGTAGCATACAAATACGGGAAAAATGATCAGAGTGAACACACAACCCAATGTGGAAACACTGCCAAGCTACAATCTCTGAGGGAAGGAAGAACCTCCCCACTATCAACACACCCCTCAGCCGTTGGAACTTCCAGTGTTTCCAGACTGAACCATTTTCTTTGGAGAATGTGAAAACATGTGCAGATGTTCACGCTTACCTTCAACAAACTATGTTTATACTTGAATTAGAAGAGAAAAAAGCACTAACGCGTACACAGCCGACAGATGCCTCCTCTTCAGAACTTTGAGCTCAGACTTTCAACCACTCGCATCATTTAGTAATAATACCGCTGCGAGTTTTGAAAAAAATTTTTTTTTTTTAAGTTTATTAAATTATTTTCTAAAATTAAAATATAAGTGTGGCACAGTGGTTAGCACGGTCGCCTCACAACAAGAAGGTCCCGGGTTCGATTCCTGGGCTCTGGGATCTTTGTGCGAAGTTCTCACCAGGGCTTCCTCCGGGTAATCCCGCTTCCTCCCACAGTCCAAAAAATGTATATCAGGTTGAATGATTCTAAAATTGCCCATAGGAGTGAATGTGTTTGGTTGGTTGTTTTTGTCTGTGTGTGCCCTGCGATGGACTGACGAACTGTCTAGGCCAGGGGTCGCCAACCTGGTGCCCGCAGGCACCGCATCGCCCTCAGTGACCATATCAGTGGCCCGCATGCCAGTTCTAAAAATAGACCTAATCACGAACTATCACTGTCTAAAATTTGATTAAATCGTGTTTCCATTCTTTTTGAATTGCATTTACAGTGATGTAAATTAAAAACAAAAATATATAAAAACCTTTTTTAAAAAAAATCATAAAGTAGCAGAGTTCGCTAATATGAGAATAAGGCAGAGGTCAGTCTAGTGCGCATGACAAACTTAGCCTTGGTCTTGAGCGTTGCGAAGACAAGGAGACAAAAGCGGTTTCTACCCACAAACATAGCGGAAAAAAAGAAAACGTATTATTTTAACAGTGAATGGGAGGAAGAATTATTTTTTACTAATGTGAAAGAAAAAAGTGTGTGTGTCGAATTTGCGGTGCGACTGTGGCGACACAACGTTGAGAGACACTTCAGCACAAAGTGGTAGCCCTTTCATTACTCAGTGTCCTTGAAGTAGCTCCCAGCTTCAAAAAGGTTGGCGACCCCTGGTCTAGGCTGTACCCCTGCTTCTCACCCTATGAGCGTTGGCATAGGCACCAACAGATCTTAATGACCCCGAATTAGGGAATAAGAGAGCAAGAAGATGAATGAATTAAAAATGTATCTAGACATTAAAATACATTTAAAGAATAATTTATATAAATAAAATGGAACTAGATTTATTTATAATTACTTACATTTGGAACATGTATATTAAAACTAAGCCTGTGTGTAATAATTTTTTTAAAAGGAACACCAAACAATTAATGATGGTAGGAATTCAATGGCTGAATGAATTAGTTAAATTCCAACATTTTTGAGCACTAAAAAATAAAGTGGGTTAACCAGTATAAACATGTTTATTCGGGTGAAACTGGATGTTTAAAGTACTCCTCAGACAGATTTAAAGCATCAGAAGCATTGGATGAGTAAACTGAATCTCTCCTCAATGTTTCTGAACAGAGAACCCAACAATAAAGGAAACACACAACCCTGATGAATCTGTGTACCAGAAGCAGATGGGGGGGGGGGGGGGGGGAAAAAAATAAAATGTTATGATCAAATCA
>JAOTRA010098040.1:0-11370 GCA_026260255.1 Pseudolaguvia tuberculata
GGACTGTGGGAGGAAACCGGAGCACCCGGAGGAAACCCATGCAAGCGCGGGGAGAACATGCAAACTCCGCACAGAAAAATCTTGGCCCGGGATCTTGTTGTTGTGAGGCGACTGTGCTATCCACTATGCCACCGCGCCGCCTACATTAATAATATTCGTTCTTTATTGTAATAAACACTTCAGGTTTCTTGTTGGACGGACACAGACACACAAAGACACACACAGACAAGCCGTGTGATCAAGAGTCTTGTAATGTTCTTAGAGCATAACCGAATGTATACAAAATACATATTTAAAATTATTTGCATTTTGCAGACCTTACATGTTGGGGGTTCTGAAGATTCTAAAGACCTTATTAGAATCTACAAGCCCCATGAACATTGCCAGTATAGTATAGTATGTAAAATGTCCTAATTTGATTAATAACAAGCCATAAACTTTTTCACCATGTACGAAAGAATTAAATTAGTGTAAAAAAAGACCAACACAGATGCTGAGAATTTTATTCCTTAGTATATCAGAAACAGTGATGGCCAGTTAATATAGAGCGCTAATATAATAGGTTAATAGGTTAGGGTGCGCTTTACTTGGCTTGCTTCAAATTCCCATCACTTGTTGTTAGCGAATGAATATTGTTTTTATAGGTTTGCCATGTAGCGATTAATAATTGTATCGTTACAAGGACTTTTAATGGCTCAATCTGATAGACAACATTACAATAGTATTAAATAAATAAATAGCTATATTATTAAATTCATTACACTAACTTCATACAATCCTGATAATAAACTACACTAAACTTAAATTCACTTATTTGCATTTATTGAATTGTATTATGTAATATTTAATAACACTATCATTATTAATATTTTAGTTACCGGTAAATAAAACACTACCACCAAGAGCTATTTAAAGCCCTGTATTAATAACTGTTTTAAAAACTAAAAAGTGATTTCCTTGGTTTAATTATCAATTACAATAAGACTTCATCATTTATCTAATGGCATAAGCTGCAATTACAGATCAAATCAATGAATTGTTCTGATAGAATCATGCATTAATTGACTATTAAAATATTTTTGTTACAGCCTTAACTAAATCATGTATCTAGTCAAATTTTGCTAATCTTCCTACAATTTAATGGCCCATTCAAGCAGTAATTCCTTAGAAAATGCATAATAATATAATCGCCTTGTGTTATGTGGCTGATTCACATCACCCTGACCTTTAGATTAGACTTTTTTAGATTAGATTCAACAAAATAAAAGAATCCTGAAGCAGAGTGTGTACCTGTGGGAACTGTGGTGTGTTTTTTGTGTATAAACTAAAGAAGATTCTAGTTTGTGAAACGCAGTATAATTCTCTGTGGACGTCAAAATGTAAATGAATAACCAGGATGGAAACAAAGACATGGCTTCACACACACACACACACACACATACAAATACTTTCCATTAGGCTGTGTTTTGGTTGCCGAGTGCTGTCGTACATCTGCTTGACTCAAACAATGTCCTAATCCTAGTAAAGACATCACAACACAGTGAGCTGTTCTAGTAGCGGTTGATAAATCAAAGACAAAGTGGAGTGATAAAGATGATGTTTATAGACTTAACGATGGGTAACATTTTACAGAGACGTGCATCCTCAATCCTGATACCCAAACAACAAGATGCAACGGTCATAACGAAAAACAGTTTAAAAAAGGTTATTTCAAGGTTCACAGCAAATCTTTTGGAGAAATATTTCATAGCAGACGTTCCACAAAATGTAAATGATGTATGTTGTCAAAAAGATCTCAACAAAAGGAGTCTTCATCTTCAATGCTTATTGGATGTTTGTTTAATCATGTAAAACAAAAAAGGCTTCTCAGTATTTCAGCTCAAATTACTAGAAAAATATAGCTATAAAAATGACTTCTAGCTGGAAGTAAAACACACACACACACACACACACACACACACACACACACACACTATGCAAACTTGATGCAAAAGTGTTTGAATTGTATCTGCGTGAAGACAGTTACATAACATGCTGCAAATAATGCATGACCTTAAACCTCCTTCAATTTCAGTTAAGAGTAACTAGATCCTCTTAGAAACCTGTACTTACATTACATTTACGGCATTTGGCAGACACCCTCATTTAGAGCGACTTACATTTAGCTTACAACTGAGCAACTGGGGGTTAAAGGCCTTGTTCAGGAGGCAATCGGTGGTAACTTGTTGGTTCTGGGAATAGAACCCTGTTCTTCCAATTAACAATTCAACACCTTAACCACTGCGCTACCACATCCCCCATACGGTACTGTAACAAGCACACAAGCTGTGCTGTTAAATTCTCCAGCTCTGCACACTAAAGTATGTAGTAGATTTCACCAAACACAAACTTCCTGAATGTAAAAATATATGTTTTTATGATATAGATATGGGTAGCATACAGTAGGGGCCAGAAAGGTTTTGTTTATCTACATTTACTACTTAAATTAATATCTGTTCTATTCACTTGTATTAGTTTATTTCCAAGAGTTTCTCCTCTTCATATCGTAGCATTTCTCTGGTTCTACTGCTTCCTGTATGTGTAGCCATTTTTATGTAATTTGCAAAAAAACAAAAAACACCTTCACAGTAAATAATGCTGCCCATGTAACCACTTTACGCAGTGGCAGATTGCTAACTAATTAATATTAAAGACTTTCTTTAACCAATCAAATTTTTAAACCAATCTCCCAAAGCCTGCTTAATGGCGTACAATGTCGGTATTTGTTTGATTAGCGTAAAACTAATAAGTTCAGTTCGTAAAGCTGGTCTGTATAGTTAATTAGAATTTTTATGCCAAAAATAGCTGACTGAGGAAGAGACATTTATTTGGTCTCAGACAAACAGCCATTAAGTAACAGTCCATCAAAAAATGTATCACTGTGGTCTGTAATTTTCAACATCAATAGGTGTCCCACTCCCACTCCCACTCCCACTCCTTCGTAAGCACAGTACTAAATGACATCCCAAAGTTCACTCACTTTCTCAGAAAAGGAATGAAATGTGCAGGATCATGCATGATGACATAACTGCACCATGGTTTCATTCTTTGTGTGTGTGTGTGTGTGTGTGTGTGTGTGTGTGTGTGTGTGTCTGTACCCATGGAAATCCCAGGCACTGTTGTAAATGTGTTTGTGTTGTGACTCACACACTCCTGAGCCGCTCCTTACACTGTAAACCAGTAGAATGCTATAGTAACCCAAAACTTAAATTATGTTAGAAATGTGTTGAATAATTTCTCACATAATGACTGCACATTATTTGGAGCCGAAAGACTGAGAATGACAACTGGCATATTGGAAAATTTGTTTTTGTAAGAACACTTCCTATTATCCCACACATACCAGTCGTTGTCTTTAATTGCTAGGGCAAGATGTTCACCAACAGCCTAATTATGGCCACTATTTCCCCTCTGATGAAATTCTTACAAAAGATTTCCACCATTTTACAGTGCGACATCTATTACTTTAAACCAAGAATCCATAGGAGCACTGAACCTGATGCAGTTAGTTTGACAACTACAAATTACCTTAGGAAAAAAGTTGGAACAAATGTTTGCTATTCACACACCTGTTAGTGTATTCCATGGGTTACTGAACACGTCAGGACAATTCTTCTTCACTGTCTTCTGACAACTGAGATCATACAGTGTGGGAAGTGGTAGCCTAGTGGTTACGGTGTTGGACTAATACCAGAAAGACCGGAGTTTGATTCCCACCTCTACCAAGCAACCACAGTGGGCCCTTGAGCAAGGCCCTTAACCCACAATTGCTCAGTTTTAAAAAAGAAACCAAATGTAAGTGGCTCTGGAAAAGAACGTCTGCCAAATGCCAAACTGTAACTGTGATCTCATATTACATAATTGACAACTAATAAACTAAATGATGGGATTTGAAACAAACGCACGAGACTAATCTTGATTTGAGATCTAAAAATCCAGACAAGAGACTTAAAAATCATTAGCCTTATTAACCATTTTAAACAAGATAACTTTTCATCAATTTATTAAACAAAAAACACGTCCCTGTTGTACCGGTCAATTACTTCCTACTACAGTCAGGAAACTAGTCAGTGGCTCAGGAGGAAAAGGAACTGTAAGCTGCACTTCCTCCACACTATGTCTGCCTAATATCAGACTCTCAATTGTCAGAACCACAAACCTGCAACTGATCAAAATTAGGAGATAAAAAAAAAAAGAGAAGTTGGAGAACTAACAAAATCTCCCTCTCAAGAATAAACAGTGATCTGGCATGATCTTCATGAAAGGTGGTGGAAATTGGAACACTTGGTTGATCAGTTTTTAGTCTTTTTTGTTGTGCAACTTAAGTAGCATACAAGTTTATTCGTTATTCAACCAACCTCACAATTAACAAACAAACTTGTGCTAAATAAACCAGTTTCAGTTAGTAACAGGAACAAAGACAATACCTTTGCCTGGCATTGATGATCACTTACCGTCACTCATGACACACTTCTTCTACAAGCCTGTAAGTTACTGGGGGAGGACAGGCTTGGTATGTTTCCTACTTAAAATACTCAAACTCAAGTAAAGGACTTCAGTTTTTAACATCTACCCCAATCAGGACAGAAGTTATAGCCTAGTGCTTGTAACTGTAAAAAAAACTGCCATTGATGGGATCCCAGAAATATAAGTAGCTATGGACTCTGAGATGGACTGGCGACCTGTCCAGGGTGTACCCCCCGCCTCTCGCAGTATATGCGCTGGAATAGGCACTAGCAGACCCCTGTGATCCCGAATTAGGGAATAAGCGGGTAAGAAGATGAATGAATGAATAAAGTAGCTATGGATAAGAATACTAAATACCAGATATGTAGATGTAATGGATATTTACTTATAATTATCATGCATATAAATAAACAGAATTAAAAAAATAACAGGTGACCATATAATCACCAATGCAAATAGTGATTAATTTTTCAAAGCCAAGCTTTGAAATCCCCCCAAAAATTGCCAACATTTTACGTTACATTCTGTTATCTTTGGCAAGTTTGATATGTTACCTGACTAGATTAATGGCCGGTGCGGTACCGGACACTGCTAGTCTTTTTAAACACGTTCCAATAGGAGCGCTCAACTTGACGGAGATATTCAGAGAGTAAGAACCATGTGCTGTTCTTCTAGGATAAACATTCACTGGCAGACTTTAACAACTGCCCTTCAACTTTCAGTGTAAGCAAGTCTACACTCTACTCAAATTCTGTTTCTCTCCGAGTGCCAGGATATTCTTAGCGATTCGTGACAGTAGAAACTGAATATTACCTACACATGCAGTGGACACAGTCTGAAACAAACAAAGTTAAGTCTTACAAAAGTGAATTGGGGAAAGGATAGAGGACAGGGTTAACTACGAGTGGACTTCACGATTGCACATCAAAGCTTACGTGCAATACTTCGTTGATCTGACCTGTGACCTTTATCCTTTGTGAAACCGTGACTGAGCAAGAGCAGCAGGTAACATGAGGAAAAATCCAGGCTGTTTTTAGGCTTGGAGCCGAGATACTTCTGGCGCAACGTGCTTTAATATGTCACTTTCCACGAATAATAACAAAAACAAGATGGTTCGTTTGAACGATGAGTCAAACGAGGTTTTTAAGTAGAAAATTGAGAGGGGAGAAAAACTTCTGCCTTTTTAATCCTCCTCCTCCTCTTTCCCCTCATTCCCCCGGGATGATGTTTAACCTAGTTCTCTTTGGCGTTGCCTTTAGACTCAGATTCCCGAGCTTCAATAAAAGCTTTTCTGTCCTTACGCACAATAATGAAGGGTCTCATCCCAGAAAGAAAGATAGAGAGGGAAGAAAAGAAACAAACATGTCCGTCTGCAAAACAACACAGCAAAGATACGAATTCTCAAGCTGTTTATCTTCGCATTAATTCCAACTGTTTCGATTCAAGCATCACGAATATCTTCAAAAGGCTTATGAACAAAACACTAAGAAGTATGGGAACTGTATCCACAATTAGTTCATTGATTCTTATAGTAAGTAAAAGTCTTAAAGCAGCTTTCAGTAAGGTCTTGAAATTGGTTTGGGTCTACAAGCCAAACGATCGATGAAATCATAATAGCTTCATTCATTCATTCATTCATCTTCTTACCCGCTTATTCCCAAATCCGGGGTCACAGGGGTCTGCTGCGCCTATCCCAGCACACATAGGGTGAAAGGCGGGGGTACACCCTGGATGAGTCGCCAGTCCATCTCAGGGCAACACAGACAAACAACCATTCACATACACATTCACTCCTATGGACAATTTAGAATTACAAATCCAACTAAACTGCATATTTTTGGACTGTGGGAGGAAACCGGAGCACCCTGAGGAAACACACGCAAGCGCGAGGAGAACATGCACACTCCGCACATAAAGATCCTGGCCCGGGATTCGAACCCGGGGTCTTCTTGTTGTGAGGCCACTGTGCTATCCATCACACCACCGCCACAGATATTATTAATAATATTGTTAATTACAATAAATATAAATGACTGAGGATAGTTTGATGTTTAACCTTACATTTACTCTGTGTAGTGTATTTAAGCATTATATTTAACTCTTTCTTTGTGGACTATTAGATTTCTGGATTAAATATGTTTATCTGTTTAAATATTGGTTATACAATATATTTACTCAAAATAAACATGTTAATTTGAACCTGGAATAAAAATCCACGTTGCTCTAAAGGTTCACTGTGTGTGTGTATCAAACACTCAACACTCAGGATATTTTCAGCAAGCCGCTATCAGATTTATGGGCTGCGTTCCAACCGAACTCCGTTCCAACCGAACTCCGTGGCCAAAAGTCAAGCGTTAAAAATATATAGTCAAGACAGACAGTATTTTGCAAAGAAAAAATACAAAAGGAAAAATAACTGCTTCCAAAGGCTAATTGTTCTTTGATAGAGAAGTGACCTGGGATTCCACATGTTTATGTTGATTTTTTTTTTTTGGATACCTCAGCGTTTGGTCATCCTTCTTTATTTCATCTCATCCTTAGTGTGTGTATGATTATCAAAACTCTAATCTATTCCTATTGATGTTGATTGTCTTAATAACTGCCACCGATTGAGGTGTCTTATTTCTCTTGCACTACTACCAATTTACTAAAATGGGCAGTTTAACCCATCAAGAGCTTTAAGGTAGCTCAGGAGTTAAACTTTACACTTACGAATAATTTGGACATGCAACTTGCCCTGCATACTACACACATTTTTGCATACTATAGAGCAGGGGTCGGAAACTTGTGGCTCTTTTGATGATTGCATCTGGCTCGCAGATTTCGGCTATTCTGATAAAACATAAAATATCACTTGTATGTAATCAATTTTAATCCATCCATCGATTTTCCACTGCTCATGTCCTGTTCAGGACTGCATGAGCAATTGTCCTGTGAGGAATCAGACATAGCCCCTCCCCCTTGTTTAGCGTCATCGTCCTGGATTTGGTTGTCAGGGCGAAGAAGCATTATTTACGGCGACGCGCAGGTGTGTGCGTCATGAATCGTTAAGAATAATTAACGATCACGAAGTGCTGTTGATTATGTTTGTTCTTGCTTGCTATTTGCCCCATCGCTGAGTAACCCAGTGTTTTGAGTTGGTTTAAGTTTGCCTGTGTTTTGGTTTTATTTTGTGTTCAGACAGGGAGTCAATAAATACGTGTTACCTGCAACATCCGAACTCCGTTAATCCATTACATGTCCATTATTTTAATTGGATGATAATAGCCTACGTTGGCCGTTGCTGGGTAAACAGGTAAACGCCCCCTTTTGAATCAGTCTAAAAATATATTATATGGCTCTCACTGAAAAACATTTCAAAATATATGGCTCTCTGAGTCAAAAAGGTTCCCGACCCCTGCTATAGAGTATGGATGTGTGCCATCTCAGACAGAGCCTATAGTATAATGTTAGAAAATATGTTCATTCAGTCATATCTTTAACCGCTTATTCTCTAATTCGGGGTCACGGTCATCTGCTTCGGGGTCACGGCCTATCCCAGCACACAAAGGGCAAGAGGCAGGGGTACACCCTGGACAGTTCACCAGTCTATTACAGCGCCACACAGACAAACAACCACTCAGACACACACACACTCCTATGGGGAATTTAGAATTACGAAATCAACCTAAGTTGCATGTTTTTGGACTATGAATTACCTTTGCCAAAGGGTTCTTTTGAAAGATTTTGATACATTTAGCAAAAATACACAAGCTCAATGTCCGACAACATCGATTTAACACTATAGTTGTGAACTTTGAGTAAAAAAAACAAAAACATTTTTTTTTTCTTCTTAGGACCGAAATTAGAAACGTGTAATTGCAACCACTGCTGGAATGTTAGTATCCCTTTAACTAAACCTTCCACACCCAGAAACTCTTGGGTTCAGTTTGTGCGTGTTGGTGGTCATGCATTACTGCAGGATGAAAAGAGAGAAGGTGAAAATTGAATGTTAGTATAGAACAGACACACCTAAATTTCAGTCCAGAAATACAGCAGCCTGACTCCTACTTGGAACCTGCCTCGTGTCCTATGCCGAGCCAACATGTGTGTTTGGTGTAGTTATTGTGCTTTGAGGAGTAAAAGGCCTAGTAGTGTCAGTTGATTAGAGCGGGAAGTTACAGAAGCAGTGCAACAGAGCCCAGATAAAAATGCGTGAATGTCTGCAATGCACTTGAGCGTCTGATCAAGTGATAAATGGGTTTTTCCATTCTTTTTCAAAATCAGTAGAAAGTAACCGGCCGTGTGTGGTACGATCAGTGTAATGTGGGCTTGTGGTGTTTGTCAGACAGAGATAAAGGAAGCCTGGAGGCTTTTCACAACACCGCAGGGGCCAAATCAGCAAAACGCTAAGGGCAGATAAAGCATGAGTGTGTGTGTATGTGTGTGTGTGTTGATTTATGAACCTTTCAATCTCAGTTCCAAATGTCCAGCCCTGTTCCAGGGTTATGGAGTCATGCTGTACTTCCACGACCTTCTATTCTCATGTATGCTGTTCACAAAGATGTAATTTCTCTCTCTACCCATCTCTCATTCTATTCCTTCCTCGCTCAGTCTTCCAAAACAGCTCACTGACGCGGAAAATAAGACATTAGAGAGCCACTGATCAGAGAAACAATTACAAAGAAAAGAAGACAGTAAAACATACACGGGAGAGAAAGAGAGAGAGAGACGTAGGGGGGGGACAGGGAAAGAGACACAGACAATCAAAATGGGCGAAAAAAAGGAAAATGACAGCAAAAAAAACAGACAGTGCTGAGCAAAAAAGACACAGAGAGGAGAGAGAGAAAATAAGGAGAAAAGACAGACAGAGACAAGTGACAGCTAAAAATGAAGAAAGACAGACCTAGACCAGAGAGCGCAAGAGAAGGGAAAAAAAAAAATAGCACAAAAGGCCATGATACACTGACAGACATATGAGCATAGTGATGAGCAAAAGACAAAGAAAGAGGGAGACAAAAACAGAATGACAATTAAAAAGGCAGAATAAACAAGAGAAACAGAAAGAAAATACAGAAAAACAGACACACACAGTGATGAGTAAAGGACAGAAGGAGAAAAAGAACTAAACAGCAAGAGAAATGGGCATGAGGAGATATTGCAACAGACAAAACGAACAAGACCATGAAAGAGATGAGAAAAAGAGAGAGAGAGAGAGAGAGAGAGAGAGAGTCAGCTATGCTGTCATTACGTATTACATAACTACTTCATCTGGTTCAGTTGCGTTTACTTTGTGTGAACACTGTTAATCGGAGGACAGGTTGTTTCCCGGGATCGAGAATTATTAGGAGTTTCTATCATTACGTGTCAGTACTGTAACCCGAAAAGATAAAACACAGATAATGAAATCAGATATGCTGCGATCTGATACTTTTATTCATTTGATATAATGATATAACAGTGGCAGGGAAAAAAAAAAAGCTAGGTCACCCGAGTAAACAAATTAACGTACAAAACTAAATATGTATTTATTTATCATTATTATGCATTATTCACTCGTTATGCATATTTGCTTTGGGAGTGTACAGGTGTGTGTGTGTGTGTGTACTGAAGTGATACTGGGTGTTCTCCCTTTGCTCATGACTAAGTACATGATCAACCAAGTATAAATATGACAAATGCATGAAGCAGTAATGTAGTACATCGGACCTTTCAGTTTGCATGTGACTTTTTACACTAAATCTGTGTGCGCGTGTGTAAAAGAAAAGAAAAGCACAAAACAGGAAATACCCTGAAGCATCTTTAGAATTATTACAATTACAGTCTGACATAACAACCAGACATCACGGCAATCTAACACCACACACAAAGATACATACATGCAAACATTGGCATGCCTGTAGCAAAATGCAAACACACACGCGGGCATTTGTGCGGGCATTTGTGCGGTCACGCATTCAGAAACGCTCTTGTTTCCCGGACAACCGCCAGCCACTACACATCCTGGATACTGCACGCAAACCTACAGCTTTGCTTCAGTCTTCAGCTTTCAGGTTTCTCAGTAACACGACAAGCTGTGTTTTTTTTCTTTTGAACCTGATTAACTATGAAACACACAGGAAATAGGAAAAGATGCTGAGGTAACCACTGTCCACCGCTGTTACAAAACGACCCAGAACAGGAAGCAGCTGTCTCGCAAACAGCACGCCAAACACACCTCGGATTGAAATGTGCGTCTTTGTGTGTTTTACAACAGAGAAAGAGGAGCTGTGCTGAACGATGCAAGAAATGAATTGATCTGGCTTTAATTCACACTGCCATTGATTATTACTGACATATAGCAAGCCCTGACATGTTACATTCCTGTGCGAGGACACTTCACTGCTGAGGCGGATAGATGAAGCGTTTGAAGAGATGCCGTTTAATAAGCTTCGACTTGCCCTTTTTTAGACGTATTGTAAAGATGACGTTTATAAAATGCTGGAAGATTTTCAAACATGCTGCTTCAACAGCGATCTGCCAATCAAACTACGTCAATGGTCACAAACACTATGTAAATATTTCAGTACTACAAGAAACTAAAGTGGCAATATTTTCACCATTTTCCACAGATTTTCCTCAAATTTTGGGCCAAGATATTCAGGTGATGTCATCCAAATAAACTAATAAACTTTTCATTCATTCATTCATTCATCTTCTTACCCGCTTATTCCCGAATCCGGGGTCACGGGGTCTGCGCCTATCCCAGCACACATAGGGCGAGAGGCCGGGGTACACCCTGGACGGGTCGCCAGTCCATCTCAGCGCAACACAGACAAACAACCATTCACACACACATTCACTCCTATGGACAATTTACAATCACCAATCCACTTAATCTGCATG
>JAOTRA010098051.1:0-11368 GCA_026260255.1 Pseudolaguvia tuberculata
CACACACACACACACACACACACACACACACACACACACACACACACACACACACACACACACACACATCCATGTCAATGGAGCAGTAGTCGACCATCTTTAAATTTCTAGAGATCCACATCTTTGAGGAGCTCTCCTAAACAAAAAGCAGCTTCAGTCTGGTGGAGAAGGCTCATTAGCACCTCCTCTTAAGGGATCGAGAGCATCATGTTCAGCTGTATTTTAGTCTGGTAGGGAAACTGCTCTTTGTCAGACCGGAAAGCACTGCAGAGGCTGGTAAGAACTGCTGGATGCATCATGCAAAAAAAGTACTTCACTGCAAAGAACTGAGGACAATTTACAGGAAATAATGTCTCAGGAAATCTTCCAGCATTTGTTTGCCCACCTGCCCTACAAGAGCCTCTGGACCAAGACATGTAGGTTCAGGAATATTTTTTCCAACAGCTGTTTCCATGCTGAACTTTGCATCCACACATCACCCCAACCTCCATCCCAAACTAACTGAATTAGATCACTGGGTCACTTTTCTTTCATAACAATGTTTCTACCTTGAATTAAAATTCATAATTGCTCATTATTAATTAATACCAGTCATTATTTAGATTTGTCATATACCAACATGTACATACTTAGACTGCTACCATTGGACGGCTGGTTAGATGCTAACTACATTTCGTTAACTTGCACCTTAACATGTGACAATAAAGTTGAATCTAATCTAAGTCATTGGGGTTTACTGGAGTCTATCCCAGCGCACATAAAGTGAGAGGCAGAGGTACTCCCTAGACAGGTTACCAGTCTATTGTAGGGCCACAGACAAACAATCACACACATTCACCCTATTAAGCAATTTAGAATCAGCAATCAACCTAATCTACATGTTATTAGACTGTGGAGGGGAAACCGGATTACCCGGAGAAAACCCACACAAGCACACATGCAAACTCCACACAGAAAGACCCCCGGCCCGGGAATCGAACCCGTTAGCTTCTTGTTGTGTCGCGACTGTACTAACCACAGCCATTGCGCTGCCCAAGAACTACATAATATTGGTTAATGCTGCTTGAAAAAAGGGAGGCAACATTTGTTGTAAAAAGCATGCAGAAAATGTGACCACCCGTTGGAATTCCTTTTTCCAGTATAGCTGCACATTGCAGTAGCATTTGAGAAAATCTGAATGGGAAATTCATCTTACAACAACCTCCATCATTTGCTCTCTTCTTTTCACTCATTTAGATTTAAAGTATTTAGCAGACACTCTTGTCCAGAGCGATATTCAATAGTGCTTTGCGTCATCATCATTGAACAGTTCAGTACCAATTCCTTTGTGACATTCTGCTCTCTCTTTCTCCCTTAGACAACAAGTACCTGAAAGAAACCTGAAAAAGAAGAAAAAGTTGAAATGGCGAGAAGACAGAGTTGCCGCTTCCTCCAAACGCCGTTGCACTATCTTGTGATGACCTGTTCCATCCGGCTCAAAAAAGAAAACATGGCAAGGCCCTGGAGAAGCTGACAAGACATCTTGGAAGGTTGATACAGCTTGTTTGCACACGCACAAAGAAAAAGATGGTGGTAATTTGTGATTGATGCAAGCGTCAAGGCTGCCTTCCAAGGGTTCAGAGTGAGTGCTCTTGGTGGGAGGGGTCAATGTTTTGCATTGTCACTTTGCGTGTCTGTAAGGACATGAAGTGTTAAGTTGTAGCTTGGCCAAAGAAAATAAAATTAGCAATTGCTAATGCCGTATTGGGAATTTGGGAAAACTCCTCCACATGGCCTTTACTGTTAAGCACAGATATACAGATTTGACTGAAACGGACCTTTATTTTTGCACTTCGATATTTGATGTTGCACAAATATCACACATGCAGTCAACATATTTAAGTGATTAAAGCATTTCCGCCTCTATGGAACGTTTCGGATTTACACGGCTGAAGAAATAGTGTAAGAGCTTTTTATACAATGCACAATTTATTTTATTTCTTTTTTTGCACCTGTGTTGATGAGCTAGATGTTCTGTCAGCGTCACATCAGCCTTTAGTTCAACACTTCCTGAAACAGTACATGAATATCAGTTACACCAGTTAATATTGGACAAAAAAGAACAACCTTTAATTGTGGCATGAGTCCTGAAACCACCCTTGTGTGACGTTTCAAAGTTTGTTTAAAGAGATTCAATATTTATTAAGCCAAAAAACTCAACAGGCTTCTTATCCATATAGAACATAAAATCCAAATTGTTCTAAAACACTTAGAATTCTAACTTTAGTCTAATAAGGATAAATGATTATGTCTATACTATTTGTGTTTATGTTTAAGCTCTGTTGATAAAAAACCCAATAATGCGTTGGATCCAACAGACCTGAAAACATCGACGAGGCCAAAAATCCCACAAACACCATACGATATATATAAATAAGCAGAACAAGGAAGTGCTAGCTGTTGATGGTAGCCAGCTAAAGATTTGGGGTTTCATTTTAATTCCTACTACATCTCGGCCCCTAAAAAAAAACTAACCACCATACTAATCTGACAAACTAACAAGATTACCAGAAGTAGAATCCACAAGGAAAACGCCAGTGTTCAATAGACTGCAGACGTCAGCTGGCAGTGGTTTTACTGTTATCCACTATTTTTGTGGCCCTTTAACTATTGGTTTAGGCATTGTTTAGACAGATTCCATTTCCAAACTACGATAGACTGCAAATTGGAAGGTTTCAGTTTAAATCTCAAGTCCATCAATCTGCTGCTTAAGCATGGCTTCTAACCTTCAATGTCCTGGACAAGTACATCTGCCTAATGCTAAGAAGGAAGCATATGGCCTAGGGGGGATTTATAGCCAATATATTGCCATTTTGCTGTTGGGCAAATGTGCTCCACACTTCTATAAAAGGCTTTCCGGCTACAAGGCTGCAACAAATTTTAATTATTTATGTACTGTTATTAATATTAAGTGTTAGCCTCATTAGCAATTTTTAAAGTTCTAAACATGTCAGGTCTTTTTTTAAATTCATCAGTCATTAATAGCAGATCATCTTGATAGTGTTTCATTTTTTGCCTTTTTTTCTGTAAAATTGTGATTGTTGGAAGTGTTGAGCTCAATTCACTTTAGTTACTTTTAATGATCCTGATGATTGTTGCCTCAAATCCCAGACCTATCGCAGAGCAATCCAGATATAAGAAATCACATAATGCTGCTGGAAATTTGGGACCTAATACTATACATGCCTAATATGAAACCGAAAGTATGAGGGATCAAATCATACCACACAATATCATGGCTTAAAGCAGGAAGTTAACATAGATTTGTACCAGGTGACGGGTTACATCATCATCTGAGAGGAAAACTACCTGTTATTCAGCTTGCATTACGGCAGCAGTAGTTTAAAGGAATTATATGGTTCTAGGAAAAGGGTTATACTTGTAGCTCTTTTTTATTTTACTGTGTTAATAATCAAATAAGGACAACGATTTTCCCAGAAGGACAAATGTTTCAGAATTTTAATCTTGATTTGAAAAGTCTATTGTCTTTAATGTATAACATCGATCCCTGAGGGATCCCAAAATCTCCATTATAACTAATGGCCAGTGTTTACATTTAACGGTATAGTTAGAGAAAGTAAACATTACAGACTAATGTATAATGTAACAACTTCTTTGTGGGCACAAAACCTTGTATGTTTTTATTGTAAAAGTGAAATTGTGCCATTACTTGTAGTTTTGTCACAAGAGAATTGTCAGGTGTATAAATCAATTCGAATTATCCCGGTTTTTATACATTCTGTTTATGTTATTCCTAATTAAACAATCTCCTAATGACCAGGACGATCTTCTTGATTGCTCATTAAAGTATCCATAAGCAATTCTCCCATGTTGATTAATAATAATAATAATAATAATAATAATAATTGTTCTGTTTGTTCGTATTTTATAGCATCCATCCATTCATCTGTCCATTCTCCACACCAGTTCATTCCTAATCAGGGTGAAAGACAAGGGGTCACTAGTCTATTACAGGGCCACATGCAGACAAACACACACACTCACATTCACTCTAGAGAGTCAAAAGATCAGCAATCAATCAATCAACAGGGAATACAAAGCCGGAAGATTAAAAATTGATGAAATATGTTTTTTAAATGTTCTAATAAGGACAGTTATTGAGAAAAATATAGAAACTATATGCATATATGTTTGTTGACACTTGCCTATGATACCTATGTGTCTCCTGAATTCTAGATAATGGAATCGAATGGTATATGCACCAAATGTCACAGTTTTTCTTTACAGGATCTAAAAGAAATAAACCAGTCGTCTGATCTCCTTGAAGACATGCTGTGTTCTGGTCTATAGTCCTGGCTTTTACTCAACCCTACTAAACCCCAGTTCGTTTCTAGCCTTTAAATTTCCATCACCATATTTAGTGTCTTTTTTTTATATTTTGCTAAATTTCATACAAGAGTTAAGTATGGGGCAACATGGTGGCGTAGTGGTTAGTCATAGCAAGAAGTTTTGATTCCTGGGAAAGGTCTTTCTGTTCGCATGTTCTCCCCGTGCTTGTGTGGGTTTTCTTAGGGTACGCGGTTTCCTTCCCACAGTCCAAAAACATGTACATTAGGTTTACTGGTGATTCTAAATTGCCCATAGGAGTGTGTGTATATGTATGTGTATGAGTGTGTGGTTGTTCATCTACATGTATGTGATGAACTGGTGACCTGTCAGGAGTGTACTGCCTTTTGCCCTCTGTGCACTGGTATGGGCTTCAGAAGACCCCCTTGAAACTGAATTAGGCAATAAGTAGATTAGAAGATGAATGAATGAAATTTAAGTATGATTCTGGCCAAGCTTGGCATCGTAGAGCTACAGAGCTACTCTGATCCACTAGATGGCAGCAGTGATTCTCAGATTTACTGTACATGTCTTTGGCTGGCTGTATTCAAAACCAGGCCTGAGAACATTTCAGTAGTTTTGCAACAGCTAATTCTAAGGGGTTTTTTTGTTTTTGTTTTTTTATAGTAGATTGAGCTATATATTGGGTTCAAATCTACCTAGATGCAAGAACAAGGATTGAGTCATTTTTCATTCATCAATTGTCTTTAGTAACTGTGACATCCTGCTTAGAATCATGATGGATCCAAAGGTAATTATGAGATTCCTGGGTATAAGTAGGAGATACACTTTGGATGATGGTATCATCCTTTTATTTGATGGACTTTTTAATATTTTTTTCTGTTGATCTTGTTGATCAAGTGGCCGGTTGACTTAACGTTGCCAATCAGTTGCTATTTTCCACTTTTTTCCTCTTTCCTTACTTTCTATTTAGACAAACCAGTGGTAAGGAGAGCTTTGATCTCGTCACTCACATACTGACAGATTTCATTCATTCATTCATTCATTCATTCATTCATTCATTCATCTTTTAACCTGATTATTCCATAATCCCAGTGCACATAAGGGGCAAAAGGCAGGGGTACACTCTACAGCTCGCCAGTCCATCTCACAGACAAAACAACCACTCATGCTCACTCCTCTGGGGAATTTGGACTCACCAATCAATATATTGTACATGTTTTTGTACTGTTGGAGGAAATCGGAGTACCGAGAGGAAACTAACACAAGCACGGGAAGAACATATCAGCCAGGGACCTTCTTTTTGTGAGGCAACCGTGTCAATCACTACAGCACCCTACAGATTTAATAGTTCTTCTTTAATTATTACTTGATACTTAGTCAGTTACTAACAATTGGCGTCTCTTAAACTGCACTCTATGGTGGAATCTCACCCACTAAAGCCATCTGTTCTAGACAAAGTTATTAGTTGGAAATATTGAATACAATCTTTATCATCCCCAGGAAACTAAACCGGGACTTTCATGCTGTGAGGCGACCATGCAAACCACTATGCCACCACACCACTTCAATTATTTAGTTAAAAAATACAGCCAGAAACAACGCAGTGGCGTAGTGGTTAGCACGGTCGACTCACAACAAGAGGTTCTGGGTTTGATTCCCGGGTTGGGGATCTATCTGTACGTAATTTACATGTTCTCACCGCACTTGCGTGGGTTTCCTCAGTGTACTGCGGTTTCCTCCCACAGTCCAAAAACAGGCAGATTAGGTGGATTGGTGATTCTAAATTGTCCATAGGAATGAATGTGTGTGTGAATGGTTGTTTGTCTGTGTGTTGCCCTGAGATGGACTGGCGACCCGTCCAGGGTGTACCCTCGCCTCTCGCCCTATGTGAGCTGGAATATGTGCCAGCAGACCACCGTGACCCCGAATTAGAGAATAAGCAGGTAAGAAGATGAATGAATGAATGAATGAATGAATAAAGTTTTTGCATTATGAGACTAAGTTTCTAGATTAATCAGCTGTTAAACATTACATTTAATCTATTGTGCTCAGTTTGGCTTTTTTTGGGAAGTAATAAGAATATCCAATCAATAAAACTCCAACCAGATCACAAAGGTCCAAGGACCCAGCCAGGAAAATTTGCAGCATCAGCAAAACGTAAAAAACCCCCAAATAAAGTACATAGTTTGAATCTCAGGCAAGGGGCCTTCCGGTGCGGTGCATGTTCTTCCTGTGCATGTTCTCCCTGTGCTTGCTTGGGTTTTCTCCAGATACACTGGTTTCCTCCTACAGTCCAAAAACATGTACATTAGGCTGAATCCAAATTGCCCATAGGACTGAGTGTGAATGTATGGTTGTTTGTCCCTATGTGTGACCTGCAACGGACTAGCGATCTGTCCTTTTTCTCTATTTGTACTAGGATAGGCTCCAGCAGATCCCTGTGACCCCAAATTAGGGAATAAGGGTTAGAAAATAAATGAATGAATATATATGTATATAAAAAAGCTAAAGATGTGTGTAGTTTATCATTCATTTATTCATTCATTCATTCATTCATTCATCTTCTTACCCGCTCATTCCCTAATTCGATGTCACAGGGGTCTGCTGGCGCCTATCACAGCACACATAGTTGGGGGTACACCCTGGACGGGTTGCCAATCTGTCTCAGGGCAACACATAGACTAACAAGCATTCACACATACATTCACGCCTATGCACCAATCGACCTAATCTGCATGTTTTTGGACTGTGGGAGGAAACCGGAGTACCCGGAGGTAACCCACGCAAGCGCGGGGAGAACATGCAAACTCCACACAGAAAGATCCCCGGCCCGGGAATTGAACCCTTGACCTTCTTGTTGTGAGGCGATCGTGCTATCCACTACACCACCCAGTCTATAGTTTAGTCACATTTTTAATAAATTTACAGATGTGCCGGAAATCTCAGATTGTCAGATTTGTTTTCGTGAGACATCTTACAGGTTGATTACATTAACATTTCTTTAGCACCAGAGCTTCATCTAAATCTAAGATTTTAGAGAGGATACAAGTCTACAAATGATTTAATAAAGTGAAAACATAAAACAATGGAATGGAGGAATTAGAGATGATTCCAAAGCAACCAGTCACACGACAGCGTCAAAACATGATGTGTTTTACAAATAGTCTTTGCAGTACAATATAAATCGAGGTCATTAATGATAAATTCCATATTATTTTAATGGATTTTTTAATTGCATTCACAGATCACGTAGCACACAGCAGCAGTTGAACATGAACTCTGTTACTCATAAAAATGTTTAAAAAAAAAAAATTTATATTTTCTGCCAATTCAGAAAATATTCTTACGTTGGTTAAAAGGTTCCATCCATCATCCATCCATATATATATCCATTGTACGGCCATATATAGACAAACAACTACACACATTTACACTTACCATTCAAGAATCACTAATCGGTTGAAGGTACATATTTTTGGCCTTTGGGAGGAACCCAGAGAACTTAGATTAAACAAATGCAAGAACAGGGAGAACATGCAACACACAAACATCCTTGCATGGGAAATGAACCTGTGGCCTTTTTGCTTTAAGGCAACAGTGCTAAACACACAGCCACCATTCTGCCCCATTGACAAAACATCAAATGTGTAACCACGGTGTCAAACTCGGTTCCTGGAGGTTTGGTGTCCTGCAGAGTTTAGCTCCAACTTGGTGCAACACACCTACCTCTAAGTTTCAAGTAGGCCTCGCAAGATCTTTAGGTGTGTGTAATTAGGGTTTGATCTAAACTCTGCAAGACACCAAACCTCCAGGAACCTCCGCTGTAATCTAAAAAAATTAAGGGACACTTAAATATGGTGCTAAAATCATGCTCATGCTTAACACTTGCATAGCATATCCTCTGCTTTTAATAACAATCTCTAAACATCTAAGAAATGAGGAAACCAATTTAGTTTGAGGAGAGGATGGTTGTCTTATGATTATATTCAGTGATTTTTGTAAGTGTTGCTATGTCCATGCAGTGATGTGCATTTTAATGCATTGCGATCTAAAGGCCCAAAGATCACAGGCGTTTAACAAAGATTTCACCAGAATTTCTGAATCCTTTGATGATATTATGTACTACACTATAGATTTTTTAGAAATTGGTTTTTCATAGATGGGTGAACTTTTGCTTATCTTTATTTCGGCGAATCTCTAAGAAGCTCATTTTTTATACCCACTAAATTTACTTTGACAATAAACCTAATTATTTGCTAATTGTATTCCCTTGACACTTTCTTTCCCAGCCTTTGGTTGTCCCTGTATTATTCATTCATTCATTTTCTTACACGCTTATTCTCTAATTCTGGGTCATGAAGGTCTGCTGGCGCCTATCCCAGCTCACAAGCGCGGGGAGAACATGCAAGAGCCGCACAGAAAGATCCCTGGCTCGGGAATCAAACCCGAGACCTTCTTGTTGTGACGCGACTGTGCTAACCATTACGCCACCGCACCGCCCTGTCCCTGTATTAACTTTTCTGAAATGTATGCTACCAACAGTTTGAAAATTTTTCCCCCCAAAGAAATCACTGTTTTGTGGTAGCTTTTACATGGAATCAAAACTTATTAGGGTTGTACATACAGGACTGTATAAATATCTTCAATAAAAAACTGGTAGCTTCATCGTGTGTTATTGTACTGTATCGACCATGATGTTAAAATGCATAAGCTATACAGTGATTTGTAAGTACATACAGTCCAAAATGAACTGAATTTTTGGTGTAATTTCATCAGGATATGTTTGCACATAGATTAGTTTAAACATAGACTAAAGTCATATCTCTTTAACCAGGCTGCACATAAAATATCCCATAATCCTATGCTCCAATACATATTCTTATGCTAGTGCCTGCTAATATTATGAACAGCTACTCTAATATCTCTCAACCCGTTTCTCTTTTCCTACCCATCCCGAGCTGAATTAGGGTATAAGCAGGTAAGAAGATGAATGAATGAATTGTAATATCAAACAGCATGATTCTGTGATTAACATTATAAAATGAGCCCAGGAAAATGTGGTGGAAAATATTCTTTGAAAACCTGTACAGCCCAAAAGACACAGAACAAATCAAAGACACAATGAGAAATGACCAACCAAAGCTTTATGTATGTACCAGGTCTCTGCAAGCTCTTCTTATACACTGTCTACGTTCGGTGTACGTGACTTGAGTCACATGCCGCGCCCTGATCGAAGGTGGGGGGCGGCAGTGAGTCTTGATAGAAAGCAGACCAACCAACAGACAAAGGATGGGAGGTTCTCCTTGTGCTTATGTAATAAAACTAATAAAGTACCATTTCTCACCAAAAACTTAAACGGTGATAGTGTGATGTCACAAATGTTATTTTTCTCATAGCTCTCATCAGCACCCTAATGCTTTCGTTTTTAGTTGAGAACATTCCAAATTGTTGTATTTACTTGTACAATGTCTCTGATTTAATCTGTCTCTTTTTAGAGTTTACTAATCATTTGATTTTCTATCATAGCATCCATTCTTCAGAGTGAGACACAGGGATCAATACAGAAGCCACTGATTGATTTAACAATTGATCTAATGAGACTCAAATTTTCAACAAGAAATTTTCAACAAAATTTCAATTGAATGAATAGTCAGGTATTGTATTTATTTTTCTCAAATTCAAAACCAAATCAGGGCCGTGCCAAGAGTCCATGTGCTTTATTGGTCTGCCTGCAGTCCAGATCTATCACCTATTGAGAACATTTTTCATCTTACAAAAAAAACCCTTCAAACATTTAATATGACCACAATTCTTCAGTAGCAGGAAACCGGTGCAGGCAACAATGGGACCAAATTTCAACAGCAAACCTACAGAAACATCTTCAGGCTGTTTTACATTTACAGCATTTAGCAGACAATCTTCTGTAGTGTTACCTACATTTCATTTCTTTTGTACCCCTTCCCCATTTTGCAAAAAAAGTAGAAGTTACACCATGCGAAACATTCATTCATTCATTCATTCATTCATTCATTCATTCATTCATTCATTCTTCTTCTAACCTACTTATTACCTATTTCAAGTTTACAAAGTTCTAATAAGCAAGTTGGAGGTAATTGTGGCACGAAAAAAGACTAGACTCAATAGGGAGCCTATTTTTATTAGGGTAAACTTACCCAGTCCCAGGTATTTTAGAACTGTAGCAGGAATGAAATTTGAAAGACCTTGTTTTGTGCATACAATTGTAAAATTCTTGATTTAAACATTTACAGTATGTCACAGAAGTGACATACAATATCAAGTAGTAAATCTACAGCTTGTGTAACAGTGTAAAATTGCTGTCCCATCAAAAACAAACAAACATAAACCATAAAAAGAATTGGCCAAATTAGGTCCAAATGTCAATATATTGAATGGAAACGATCCAGTACTGTCTTACAGTCTTAACCCTCTTGGACATGAAGTTCACCAGAGCTTCACAAGTTGACACTCTTCTACTCCTCCATGATGACATCACAGAGCTGGTGGATGTTGGAGACTTTGCTTTTCTCCACTTTCCATTTGAGGATGACCCACATATGCTCAGTAGGATTTAGGTCTGGAGATATTCTTGGCCAGTCCATCACCTTTACACTCAGCAAGGTAGTGTTTGCCTTGGAGGGGTGCAGCAATACTGATATCACTCATATGTCTATTTCTCAAAGACAACCTCTAGATATGACGCTAAGCATGTGCACTCAAATTAATTGGTCGACCATGGCGAGTCCTGTTTTGAGTGGAATCTGGCCTGTTAAATGCTGTATGGGCTGTATTGGCCACTGTACTACAGCTCAGTTTCAGGGTCTTGACAATCTTCTGGTAACCAAGGCCATCTTAATATAGAGCAACAATAATTTTTTTCAGATCCTTTGCCATGAGGTGCCATGCTGAACCTAGAAGAATTCACTTCCATGTTGCACATTGTAGATAGATGGGTTTTTGTTGCTGTAAGGACTATGTCTTCGGAGGACCGCCCGCAGAG
>JAOTRA010098061.1:0-11367 GCA_026260255.1 Pseudolaguvia tuberculata
CACACACACACACACACACACACACACACACACACACACACACACACACACACACACACACACACACACGCATACACTCAGTCCTATGAACAACTTATAATACCCTATCAATGTAATCTTTTTGGACTGTTGGAGGAAACCAGAGTACCTGAAGAAAACCCACTCAAACATGGGGAGAACATAAAAATCCTGGGAATTGAACCTTGGACCGGGCGGTTTAGTAATGTTTCACCAAAGACACTTTAATGACAGTTAGTTTCAGTTTAAGTTCAGTCTGAATTAGGGAATAAGTGGTATAGAAGATGAATGAATGACTTTTTTTTCTATATTTTAGTTATTTGAAGGTGTGTTGCACAAGCCAGTGCATTCTTAGTGCCGGTGCCAAGCCCGGATAAATGGCGAGGGTTGCATTTGGCAAGACATCCAGCGTAAAACTGCGCCAAATTAAATATGCGGATCACAAATGTGAATTTCACAGTGTTTTGGTTGAGGTCCGGGTTAACAACCCACCACATGTACTGTTGTACAGGGTGCGGATGTAAATTGGGCTACTCTTGGCCAAAGGAGGAGAAGGAGAGGAGGAAACCGTCTACAGAGACGGCAGGCGAAGGAGAAGTATAGGAGAGTGTAAGTTAGGGTGGATACTTTAAATGTTTAAAGTAAAGTGAGAGCAGCTATTAAGAGGATTAAGAGTGGAAAGTTGGTTGGACCAGATGACATTCCAGAAGAAGCATGGAGATGTTTAGGAGAGATGGCGGTGGCGTTTCTGACTAAATTGTTAAACAGGATTTTGGAAGGATTTCTTGTACCGATTTGTTAGAATAAGAGAGATCTGCAGATGTACAGTAAGTACAGGGGAATAAAGTCACAACATAAAGTTATGGGAAAGAGTAGTGAAAGCTAGGCTGAGGGAAGCGGTGGCCATCTGTGGGCAACTGTATGGTTTCATTCAAAGGAAGGTACTATAGATGCAATCTATGCTTTGAGGATGTTGATGGATAAGTATAGAGAAGGCCAGAAGGAGTTGCATTCTGTGTTTGTGGACCTGTAGAAATCGTACAATGGGGTTTCAGAGAGAGGTGTTGTTGTATTGTATGAGGATGTCAGGTATAGCAGAGCAGTATATGAGGGTGGTTCTGGACATGTATGAGGACAGTGTAACAGCAGTGAGGTGTGCGGTAGGAATGTCGGACTGGTTCCAGGTGAAGGTGGGATTGCATCAAGAATCAGCGCTGAGCGCTTGTTTGCAGTGGTGATGGGCAGCTTGACAGATGAGGTCAGACAGGAGTCTCCATGGTGAGAGGTGGATGTACTCACTGGAGAGAAGGGAAATGAAAATCAGTAAGAGTAAGACAGAGTACATGTGTGTGAATGAGAGGGAAGGTAGTGGAGTGGTGAGGTTGCAGGTAGAAGAGGTAGTGAAGGTGGAGGAATTTAAGTACTTCGGGTCAACAGTGCAAAGTAATTAAATAATCTTAAAGTATCTTAAAGTAATCTTTACTTTATTTCTTTATTAAAGAAATAAAGTAAAGCGTGCAGGCAAGGTGGAGCGGGTGGAGAAGACTGGCAGGAGTGATTTGTGGTTTATAGGGCTGTAGTGAGACCTGTAGGTTTAGAGCAAGTGGCATTGTCAAAAAACAGGAGGATGAGCTGTAGGGAAGACAGGAGGAGAAGCTGGAGGTGGCAGAGATTTTCATTGGGGGTGATGAGGATGTACAGGATTAGAAATTAGTTTATTAGAGGGATGACTCACGTAGGATGTTTTGGAGACAAGGTGAGGGAGGCTAGGTTGAGATGGTTTGGACATGTGCAGAGGAGGCACATGCAGTATATTGGTAGAGGTGCCGGGCAGGAGGAAAAGAGAAACATGCAGGCAGTTGGGGTGAAAGAGGCAGATGTAGAGGACAGGGTAGTGGTGGAGAAGAGTGATCCGCTGTGGCGCCCCCTAACGGAAGCAGCCAAAAGGAGAAGAAGAAGAAGAAGAAGAAGAAGAAGAAGAAGTTATTTAGAAATTGCAATATTTCTTCAGTGCTTTAGAATCTTAACATTTATCACTGACCCAATCACCCTATGCAGAAGGAAGTGGATCGTTTTAAAAGGCTTCTTCGAGATCCTGAGACAGTACGGGACCTGGACAACGCGTCCACCAACAGAGACTCGAGAGGCAGCAGCCAGCTGACATGGGATGCTGTGTTCAGGTGTGTTCCATCATTCTGCTGATCTCTCCAATAAACAGCTGGTCATGTGATCTGATAGAGCTGCATTGTAATTGATCTCTCACCAGGTTCCTAAAGAAGTACCTGCAGAAAGAGACTGAGCACCTGAAGTCTGGCAAAGCCAATGTTTCGGCCATCACACAAACCAACCGGCAGAAGAAGATGCAGGAGATCAGCAGCCTGATGAAATTCTTTGTCCGATGTGCAAACAAACGTAAACCCTTCAGTCAAGCATACTTACTGTCAAGTTAAAACAGGTGGTCATACAGTAGTGTTTATGCAGCGTCTCTGATTTATAATGTAAACGCAGCTGTTTTTTACATTATAATACAGAATGTCTACCAAAATGGACAGGGCTTCTTATGGTTTTCTCCTAATCAGAAATATCAGCTGTTTCGTATAGATGTTACTCTACTGCTCATATTCATTCATCTTTGTACCTGCTTGTTTCCTAATTCAAGGTCACAGAATTGCTGGAGCCTATCCCAGCACATATTGGGCGATAAGAAGGGGTACACCCTGCACAGGTCACCAATCCATTGCTGGGCCACACATAGTCGAACAAACACACACACACACACACACACACACACACACACACACACACACACACACACACACACACACGCACTCCTATGGATCTTGGACGCGGAGCCTATCTACAATATTACATCATTAAGTAGAACCTCTGATTTTCTCTTACTGCTTCTGATAGTTTTGAGTTCTGAAACTAACAGAATGTGTTTGTATATGTAAATGATCACTTTTACATCAGAAGATTTCAGATTTCTCTGTTCTGCTAGTGCTATTTGCAGTTGTGTGTGTGTGTGTGTAGTGTTATTTGTAGTAATGGGTGTATGTGACCATTAAAAAGAACAATAAAAAAATGTGATGTGTATATACAGTAGCCTGTATGCTGGATTTATTTGGTGTACATTGCCTCTAATAATTGTATTGTAATTGTATCTCCTCCTCTTCTTCTTTCTCCTCCTCCTTTTCCTCCAGGAGGTCCCAGGTTGAAGTGTGCAGATCTGCTGGCTCATGTGGTGGAAGTTCTGCAGAGCTCATTTAGTTGTGCTGCGTATGGAGAGGACTACAGTAGCATCCTGCTCAAGAACATCCTGTCTGTCCGCAAGTACTGGTGTGAGATCAGTCCCCAGCAGTGGCACGGTCAGTCTCTGTCAAATACATTCATCCTTCATATTTTTAATCCGATCTGAAGGATTGTACTTCAAAACTTTGAAGAAGTTCAAAACTTTGAAGAAGTTTTGAGGAATTCGTCCTGTGGTTTTCCAGACCTTTTGTCTGTGGATTCGTCTGAATTGAACCTATGACCATCTTGTTGTGAGGAGGCCATGCTAACCATTCTGCCACCGCACTGCCCTGGACAGAACATAAAGAACACAAAGTTCACAAAAGTCGTACTAAAAACATTTTGACAGATTTTTGAGCATCTGTCTATATTTGGGTAAATTAAAGTATTTTAAATTAAATAATTAAATTAAATAATTATATTATATTAAATAAAAGGTATATAAAAGTGCCTTATAGTCCGCAAAATACGGAATAACATTGATCAGTTCCGTTCAGAGGGAAGTTGTTTCCATGGGGTTTTCTGTATAAAGGCTAATGAAGTAAACACTGTTAGAGGGATTCACAGAATACATTTGGGAGACATTCCTATAACTGCTCTATCACTGTATTTTGAAGGAGGAATAGCCAATAACTATTGATCCTTTCATCTCCAATGGTGAAGTAGCATGGAAACATATTCTGGATCGATAGATATATAAAAATGTCATTAAATCAATGGGGAAGGGGTTGTGCACTGGTCACGTTGGACTCTATTCGGAAGTTCAGTGTTCAACTCTCAGCACCACCATAGAACCACTGTTGGACCCCTGAGCCCTTAACCCCTCAATTGTTCAGTTATTACCAAATCCATTCATTTCTGTAGTGAAGGTTTAACATACAGAGAGAGAGAGAGATTAGATTGGCGGAGAAGAATTATTATTTTTACTATACAGCTATTGTGAGGGCCTCCAGTGCAAAACCCCGCCAAGTCGAATGTGCGGATAACGGATCCGCTGTGGCAACCTCTATCGGGAGCAGCTGAAGGACTACACAGCTATCGTGGTGGCTTTGTGTTTAGCACCATCACCTCACAGTAAGAAGGTTCGATTTCCCCCTGTGCTTCTTTGGGTTTACTCCGGGTTCTACATGTATATTAGGCTGATTGGTGATTCTAAATTGCTCTTGGAAATGAATGTGTGTTTGTCTGGCCCTGGGATAGCTCGACCTGTCCAGTGTGTATCCCTCCTATCTTTTGCCTTTCAGAGAGCTGAGATAAGCTCCAACAGACCCGTGTGACTCCAAATGTAAAAATGAGACTTTATGGTGGAGGGTCGAGGCTGTGGGTCTCCACCAGTTCATAACAATGTGATCCCTTATACGGTTGATACTAGAGCAGAACATGCTGTATTGCTGCAGCGGGATTAAACTGTGTTTGTGTCGATTCTATTAGTTTAATCAGACTGGAGTTCTTAAACTTTCTCTTTTTCTCTAAATAACCATCTACATTCAGATGTACGCTCTACTATATCAGGTATGATAGAACATCGTAAGAGAGACAAACATTTATAAAAATTGTATTAAAAATTGACAATCATCAGTGCAAATATTTGGCTTTGGGGTAAATTAGCATTGGACCAGGGGAACATTTTAGTATCCCAACTGGAACAGTATCCCAATTGCCCCAGGATATCTTTGAATAGACACACAACAGGTATGACGTTTCTGGTGTTTTCTTCATTTGTCTGTTACGTTGTTTGGTTTGTAGGTCTGCTGGACCTTTACTGTGGACTTTTCACAGCATCCAAATGGATCAACCGCGTTTCAGTGAGCAGGATCATTCACGCCGTGGTGCAGGGATGCTGCCTTCAGACTGACAGCCTGTCACACACACTCTTCAGCTTTTTCTCTAAAGCTCTCACTAACGCCAGGTACTAAAGAAATGCGGCAGTAAAGTGTAGAGCATTAATACGCTGAGCATCTGTACAATTAAAAGCACCGTGGAGATAAGGGATCAGCACTGAATAGATAACCACCACCAAACAAACCCTCTCTGTAACTTTGCTGCAGAACTTATTTATCTTTTATTATTTATTTATTCTTCAAAAATGCTAAAACTACATAAAAACCCTTCTGTGTTAATATCAAAAGATCAGGAAATTTCAGCCACACAATGAACACTGCTCCTCCATTTTCCTGCTGAGGTTTCACTGTACTGGACAACAAGAGACAGCTGATTGGTTGGTTTTTGTCCCATGACATATGTTGATTTGAAAGAGTTGAAATGATGTCATGCCGCTATAGTGCAGACGCATTTGGATAAAAAAACAACGAGTGTGTTGCATGGCATGTGTCTGCATTGCTCTCTAATTACAGGCCCGTCTACAGATAACTGATTTAAACGTGATAGATTTGATAGCTAGGTGAGGTAATTGCTAGGTGGGTCAGGGTCAGGGTTAAGGTCCTGTTTAACGTGACAGTTTAACAGTTTAAACTCATTAAATGCCACATTTGAAGCACCTTGTACATTGTACTTGTGGAATTCAAACGTTAGGACAAAAGTCTTTGGTAATACTTTGACTTGCTGGTTGTTTTCAGAGCAGAGAGACAGCTACAGGTTCTGGATTACCTGGTCTCAGCACTAAACGTCTTCCTGCGCTCTGTAGCGGTGAACCGCAGGAGATGTGTATGCAGCCTGGGAGAGGAGCTGCTTCCCTCTGTCCTGTACGTGTGGAGCGAGATGAGACCCAGTCCTAGTCTGAAGGAGGGAATAGTGGAGTTCTTTAGCACACAGCTCAGCGTACATCATCCTAAAGGAGCGAAGACGCTGGAGACAGGTGAAGATTCCACTCACTGTGTCCTGATAAAGAAGGTGACCCGTGCAAATGTGACCAACAGAATATTAAACTTAAATCACAGACCGAACACAGATATTTATCATTCATTTATTCATTCAGCTTCTTACCCACTTATTCCCTAATTTAGGGGCACAGGGGTCTGCTGGAGACTATTCCACACCAGTCCATCTCATTGCTACACATAGATGAACCACCACTCACACACACACTCCTATAGGCAATTTAGAATCGCCAATCAACCTAATGTACATGTTTTTGAACTGTGGGAGGAATGAATGAATATAAAGTGTTACACTTTATATATTTATATTATCTGTAATAAGGTCAGACTACAGACCAACACTTTTCTGCTAAATATTGTATAAACCCAGATCAGATTCTCATTTCTTTTTTTTACAATTATTTATCTGTTAATTTCTTTGGGTTATTTTATTCGGTGTAGTTACATGTTCTCACTTTTGTGTCTGGATAGGTGCTCATGCAGAGGACTGGCTGAAGTGGCAGAGTCTCCTCTACAGTTTATACGATGCTCTGGTACGAGAGATTAGCCAGATCGGTAGCCGCGGAAAATACGCTTCTGGTTCTCGTCATATCGCGGTCAAAGAGAACCTCATCGAACTGACCGCCGACATCTGCCACCAGGTGATAAATTCAGCAGTTTTGTGATTTTGTACGTATGACGCGTATGTATGACGTCTACATATGTGTATGTATGTATGACGTGTATGTATGAATGGCTGAGCTCTTACAGTGTGACACAAGGCTCCTGTTAAGGATTTCAGTTAGTCTGTATGAAATGTTTATTGTATAACTGAATCTGTTTGTTTCTCCAGCTGTTTAGTCAGAATTCCCGAGTGGTGTTGAGGGACAGCACGCAGAGCAGCAAGCGGCGGTGTATAGAGCTTAGCTGGGAGACACTGAGAGATCACCTCCAATCTCATCACAGCGATTTCGACATGATACCATGGTAATTTCTTATGTCTAGTTGGGTAATTTTATTTGCCCTCTATACAGTATATACAGCGTGTAACCCACACTGAAATAAAAATCTGCTTACTCTTGATCATGAGTTGGGATATCAGATGTTAAAACGCAGTAACGTTAAAGTTTCAGCGTTTTAATAAGCATCTAAAATGATGGTTCACAATTTGGGGGAAGATTCAAAAGGTGAACGTTACAATAAGAAATAAAAGTTTTTATTCCCCTGCTGATTTTCTATGCTTGCCCACCAATGCAGAAATGATCAGTTTATAATCTATAAAAATAGATTTATTATAATTTATTATAATTAATACACTTTGGAAATGTGTTTTTCTATAACTCAGTGAGTCCATCTCAGAATTTTTCCATTAAATAAGTGTTTTTCCTGTTGGATGTTTTGTATAAATGCACAACTTAAAGACAGATTAAAAGGCATAGAATAGTGCACAAGAATTGCGTCATATATTTTGGCTTTTGTGTGCAAGCTACAACTCTACAACTCTGTTCTTCAATAACTCTAGGTTACAGGTGACAGCTGCTCTGGCAGCTAAGTACCCCTCTATGCTTCCTGTGGATGAGCTGCCCCCTCTGCTGTCTTTGCTATGCCAGCTGCTAGGCGCGCAGCAGCGTGGAGGAGAGAGACGGCCATACGTGCTGCGCTGCCTGAAGCAGGTGGCACTGTGCCAGGCCAAGATCTCTGGAAAATGCCAGGATCTGCCGGCGGAAATAGGCCGGATTTGGGCCAAAGTGTGGGTGCTGGCAGTGCGCGGCGTCAGTTCTGCCCATGTCGAGGCTCTGTGTCTGGAGCTGTTACAAACCCTGATGCAGTCCAACCTTGTGCCCATTGACAGAGAGTTCTGGAAGCTCTTCTCTGGTGCCGTATGTAAACCATCTATGTGAGTTCCACTGGAGATGTAAATGTTTTTATACATACAAAGGTTTGATGTAAATAAATG
Organism: Pseudolaguvia tuberculata; assembly: GCA_026260255.1. Classification (NCBI taxonomy): domain Eukaryota; kingdom Metazoa; phylum Chordata; class Actinopteri; order Siluriformes; family Sisoridae; genus Pseudolaguvia; species Pseudolaguvia tuberculata. Next base: position 8,083 of record JAOTRA010098061.1, read on the forward strand.
GGAGATGAGTTCAAATAATATTCATTCAATTTACACACACGATATGATGTGTTTTTGTCACACATTCACAGGACAACCTTCTTTTCCATTCGGCTACTCCCATTAGGGATCACCATAGCGGATCGTTCTTGTCCACACTACTCTTGTCTTGTCTACTACATGCATCTCTTCCCTCACCACATCCTGAAACCTCCTCCTAGGTCTTTCTCTTTTCCTGCTGCACGGTACCTCCTCTGCACATGTCCATACAATCTCAACCTAGTCTCCCTCACCTTGTCTCCAAAACCTCCTACATGCGCCGTCCCTCTAATAAACTCATTTCTAGTCCTGTCCATCCTTGACGCTCCCAATGAAAATCTCAACATTTTCAACTCTGCCACCTGCAGCTCCTCCTCCTGTCTTTTTGACTATGCCACTGTCGCTGAACAAAACATTGCAGGTACAACATTGCAGGTCTCAATACAGTTCTATAGACTTTTCCTTTCACTCTGTCAGAGATTCATCAATCACAAATCACTCTGGCAACTCTTCTCCACCTACTTCAGTCTGCCTGCACTATTTTCTTCACTTCTCTAACACATTCTCCATTACTTTGCACTGTTGACCCCAGGTAGTTAAACTCCTCCACCTTCACTACCTGTTCTACCTGCAACCTCACCACTTCATTGCCCTCCCACTCATTTAGACACATATACTCTGCCTTACTCCTACTGACTTTCATTCCACCTCCAAACAAGAAAGGCCTCAGAGCCGATTCTTGATGCAGTCCCACCTTCACTCTCAACCAGTCCAAAATTCCTACTGCACACTTTACTGCAGTCACACTGTCCTCATACATGTCCTGCACCACTCTCACATACTTCTCTGCTACACATGACTTCCTCATACAATAACACAACTCCTCTTTCGGAACCTTGTTGTACGCTTTCTCCAGATCCATAAACACACGATGCAACTTTTCGTCTTCTCTTTATTTCTCCATCAACATCCTCAAAGCATCTGTAGTACTCTTCCTTGGCATGAAACCATACTGTGGCTCACCTCTTCCCTCAGCCTAGCTTCCATTACTCTTTCCCATAACTTCATGGTGTGACTGATTAACTCGTCTGCACATCTGCCTCTTCTTAAACGGTACCAGGACTCTCCTTCTCTATTCCTCAGCCATTCTCTCACCTTCCAAAATCCTGATCGTGATTGAGGTGCCAAAACGCCAACCAAGCATTCTGGGATTTGCAGTATTAGCGGTTCATGTGCCATATAATACCGGTGGGTTAGCTCTAATAGTAATTTGGTATGGCTTTTCAGGCCAAATATAACTGTGCTGCGGACCAAATTTCAGCCAGAGTAAAGGCTTCTCATACGCCTTTTCCTTAACTTTTGCCACCTCCCTATTGCCTATCCCAATTCTGCCAAACTCCTCTTCTTGTGATTTCCTGCATTTCCCCCTTCCAGATATCACACCAAGTACCTTCCTAGCTGTCTCTCTGTTCATTTCTGCAGTCGTTGCCCAATCATTCAACTCTTTAGCACCACCGAGCCCCTGTCTAACCTCCAACCTGAATCTCACACTACAGTCTTCCTCCTTCACCTTCCACCATCTTATTCTCTTTTCTGTTCTGTCTCTCTTCCTCTTCTTCCTAACCTCCAAAGCGATTCTTCAGACCACCATCCGATGATGTTTACCTACACTATCCCCTTATAGTCACCACCTTATAGTCTCCAATCTCTTTCACAAAATATAGTCTACCTGTTTGCAACTTCTTCCACTTTGATGCCACCCTTCCTTCAAATATGTGTTCACCACTGCCATCTCCATCCTTTTAGCAAAATCATCCACCATCTACAATTTCACATTCCTGTCATAGGCCATACCATACCTGATGGCACCTCATCATCACCTCTGTTTCCCTCCCCAACATTGAAGTCTACTGCTATCACCATCTTTCATACCTAGCTACACTCTCCACCACTCCATCTAACTCACTCCAGAATTTTTTCTTTTCCTCCATCTCACAACTTACTTGTGGAGCATAAACACCATCAGAAACACCATCAGAAACTCTTTACCTCCACCACACTCTCAATGTACTCTTCCTTCAGGATTACACCCACACCATTTCTCTTTCCATCTACATCATGATAACACAGTTTAAATCCACCTCCAATGTTCCTGGCTTTATTACCTTTCCACCTGGTCTCCTGAACACACAACCATCGACCAATCCAGAATTTATAAATTCTGAGTTGATTGATCCGCATATTTGATTTCCCTTGTTTTACGTTGGATGCCCTTCTTAACGCAACCCTCCCCATTTATCCGGGCTTGGGACCGGCACTAAGAATGCACTGGCTTGTGCAACCATAATGGCTGGATTAACATAAAAAACTGTACGAAAAGTCATTTTTACATCAAACAGGTAAAAGCAACTCCTCAAAAAGAACAGAAAACTAATGCGACAGTACATGATTTGCAGTACATTTCTGTGGCTTCTACACCATTGATTGATTAGAGAATGAATGAATAAGAAAATGGCCTAATAATAAATAAACTGAAATGTCCGTCGGCAACATCAGACTCCTGAAGTAAAACATTGTTTTTGCTTCTTGTTCTATAGTGTGTCGGCCCTCAGTCTGGCTCAGGCTTTGTCCAAGTGTTCGCTTCCCAAAAGTGTGTACAGCGGTGAGTGTTTGTCTGCATTGCTGCTGGAAACTGGTTCCCTGCCCACACTGAAAGAAGCAATCATTGATTGGCTGCTTATGAATGAACAGAATGATGAGATGGAGGACAGCAGCAGGCTTCACCCAATCATCTGCAGGTTTATTATTATAATTATAACAAAAATATAGCCACAATAATTTGTTTTTAGAGATTGTATTGATTACTGAGTGTTTATACATTCAATTAATTACTTTATTGTTTATTGCCTGTTATTTCTACTCATTCTTTATTATTACATTTTTCCTTTTTATATTTTCACAGAAATTTAAAAAAGAATGTAACGTTTTTATGCTTTTAAGCTGCTTTGTTTCTCTATAGTAGCTTAGAGCATCTCAACAAGGATGGTAGTGCCTCTTATTGGGCATTTATACAAGGTCGGGTGGGGTGTATGAATGCTTATGCGGTGCTTAAGAAACATGTGTAGTAAGGGGTTCTGTGTGTAAATTTGTCCCAAATAGGTGGATCTGTTGGTGTATATGATGTATAATAATTCATTCATTCATTCATCTTCTTACCCGCTTATTCCCAAATCCGGGGTCACGGGGGTCTGCTGCGCCTATCCCAGC
>JAOTRA010098071.1:0-5000 GCA_026260255.1 Pseudolaguvia tuberculata
GTGTGTGTGTGTGTGTGTGTGTGTGTGTGTGTGTGTGTGTGTGTGTGTGTGTGTGTGTGTGTGTGTGTGTGAGAAATCTAGCTGACTTAACTTTCTACATTTTTACTTGAGAGTCTTGCTTTGGTACGGTGGTGTTATCTGTGTATAAGATTGTCACTACTCAGGAAAATACAGCAAGGAAATTCAACACTTTTTCCAATACCAAGCTACCGGAACGTCAGTTCTAAGAGATTTGGTACAGAAATACTTCTCATCCTGACAGCAGGTGTCATTCATTCATCATCTTACCTGCTTATTCCCTAATTCGGGGTCACAGGGGTCCGCTGGTGCCTACCCCAGCTCACATAGAGCGAGAGGCGGGGGTACACCCTGGACAAGTCGGCAGTGGCGTAGTAGATAGCACAGTCACCTCACAACAAGAAGGTCATGGGTTCAAATCCCGAGCTGGGCTCTTTTGGTGTGGAGTTTGCATGTTCAAAACACAGTCCAAAAACATTAGGTGGATGGGTGATTGTAAATTGTCCATAGGAGTGAATGTGTGTATGAATGGTAGTTTATCTATCTGTTGCCCTGAGATGGACTGGCGACCCGTCCAGGGTGTACCCTCACCTCTCGCCTTATGTGTGCTGGGATAGGCGCAGCAAACCCCCGTGACCCTGGATTCGGGAATAAGCGGGTATCTATGAATCAGATCTTCGAATATTCACATGCTTACGAATGTACTTTCTCAAAACAACCACTAGATGTCGCACAGGTTTTGTTCAATACAGAATACTATACAAGTTTTCAGTTGTACTAAACCATTAGGACGTTCCCTGTGTTGTGCCACGTGTCACCTTAGATTGGCATATTGTTATCCATATGGATGGATAGACATTGTAAATGTTGTCTAATGCCTCAAATTATTCAGATGAATTCTCTTTATAAAAAAAAGATTTTTTTTTATGCAAAATGCAATAACAGTAATAATTAAAAAAAAAATGCAAGTTCGTTCATCAGGTGGCAACTAGTGTCTAGAATAGGAAGGATTCAAGAGGGAACCCATCCACCAGTCAGTAACACTTCATGTCCATTTATTATAGCTTAGATAACAGAAGGGGGTCGTCATAGCAGGTCATTCTTCTCCACACTACCCTGTCCTCTACATCTGCCTCTTTCACCCCAACTACCTGTATATCTTCCTTCACCACATCCATAAACCTCCTCTTTGGTCTTCCTCTTTTCCTCCTACCTGCCACCTCCATCCTCAAATTTGTTTCTACCAATATACTGCATGTCCCTCCTCTGGACATGTCCAAACCATCTCAACCTGTCCTCCTTCACCTTGTCTGCTGTAAACAAAAGCAATTAGTAATAACAGAAAAAGGAAACTTTTGAGTAGATTTCCTATATTCTAACTAAGAGGCCCAAACACTGTTAGAGCACAATGACATAATGGGGTGAAGATCAGAGCTCAATGTTATATGGTTACAGTTTGGCATTTTGGTAGACGTTCTTATCCAGAGCGACTTACATTTGGTCTCTTTTTTGAGACAAACAACTGAGCAATTGTGGGTTAAGAGACTTACTCAAGGGCCGACAGTGGTTGCTTGGTGAAGGTGGGAATCGAACCCTGGTCTTTCTGGTATTAGTCCAACACCTTAACCACTAGGCTACCACTTCCCACGATGTCTTACTAATACTTTATTTTTTTTATATATTTAGATAAAATCTAAAATAGGATGTTTTGGTGACCCAATCATTTAGTCCATAGAGTGTGTTTGTCCATCAGCTTTACTCTGTCAGGACTTAAAACTTAGCCTGGTTTTCTGTATGTTGGTCTATGTGTGGCCCTGAGATAGACTGGCAACCCGTCCAGGGTGTACCCCCGCCTCAGGCCATATGTGTGCTGGGATTGGCGCCAGCAGACCCCCGTGACCCCGAATTAGGGATGAATGGATGAATGAATGAATGAATGAATGAACCTCGGACAATATCTACAAAACTACCCCGTTCCTGGTTTGCACTTAGCTTTTGTGTGCAGCTCGACTATATTTACGAAAAATAACTGCTGATCCCGTTCACCGTCGCTAGAGGCAGTAATGAGCTGTGATGAGTATTTGGGTTGTGAGCCGCTATCTGGGCGGAGAGACCGCGCAACGTTCACACTGAATCTACATTGTTCAGCGGGGAGAGGAGTGGAAGTGGAACCGGTCGGGGAAAAAAGAAGGAAGAAACAAATAACAGCTGATCCAAAATCAGACAGTACTGGCCTTTGTGGAGCTTTTACACGTGTCGATTTGCGTAGGACAATTATAAACTATTATTCGGATTCATTAGATTGATTTATTTAGCGGACGCGCCTTTATTCCAAAGCCCGATTCTCTGCTTCTGTGCGTCGAGGCTTTTATTTCTCTTTCTGGCGGCACTGAAAAGCGGAATGAATGACCAAAACAAAGGCTGACACCGCGTCTCCGTCTCACTTCGCCTCTACCAAGGAAAAGAGACTCCGGAGCAAAATGGAAACAGAAAGCGGGAATGAAATCGGCCATGGAGACCAAACGCAGTTAACACGCCATGACAAGAAGAAACAACACCGCGCACCATCGCCTGCGAGACCCAAAGACATACCCGGATGGTCGATCACCAAGATCCGCGGAGGTATCGGTACACCGACTCTTAGTGTGAAACCGGGTGCGATTCTTTTAGGCAGTCGCCTGTCCAAACGCAGCCCCGTTAGCGGTAAAGAAACAAAAGGAGATAAGATGAAATCAGCGGGGAAATCCTCCATGTCTGCGCTCTCTGCTGCTGCAAAGAGTAGCGTCAAATCCAACAAGGCCGCCCGAAGGAAAGTATCAGATGCCAGTATTGCTTCCGACGATCTCAGTAAAGACTCCGGAAAAGAATCGGGCAAACTATCGGCAACTGACAGCAGCTCCGAGCTTTCCGACTGCCCATCGGAAGAAAACAAACTTTACACAGACGACAGAGGAAGCAGCGGTTCTAATGGTGAGGCTGCGGAACACTGTATTGCTCGCCGGGACAGAGACGGGGAGCGACTCGCACTGGATGGAGACCCCGGACAGGAGAACACCTCGACTGGGGAAGAGAGATCTCTCATCTCGCTCGACAGTCGGATACCCGCTAGCACGTCATACGCCTTTTCTGAGCTTAACGAGGAATTAACAGAGAGTTTACACGAGGAATTTCTTCGAGAAATTGAAGAACTACGATCGGAAAACGACTATTTAAAGGTAACAGAACTTTAATCTCGTATTCCAGAGTGTTTATTTATGTAACACAAAGTCTTTTAAGTTAACAATTAATAAAGCTGAATGATGTGATGTCTATTTAATGTAGTTAAAAAAGACACATTGTATTATTAACTTACCTCAACATGCTTGTACAGGTTTGATGATATGCGTTTGGAAGCTGCAGAATAGTTATCCTGGGCAAACACAGGTTACGTTATGGAAGTGGTAGCCTAGTGGTTAATGTGTTTGACTAATGCCAGAAAGACCGGGGTTCGATTTCCACCTCCACCAAGCAACTACTGTGGGCCCTTAACTGTAACGTTGCATGATAAAACTCTTAAACGTAGTCAGAGTAGTGTTGTAAATATGGCCAGGAGTTTGTTTCAGAATATATAAAGTCTATTCTCTTCACTTAAAACCTGCGTGACATTAACAATAATAATAATAATACAATATGTTTCGTTTAGGGATATGACATGATGGAGCAATCAATTGATTAATGATTGGCAGTTTTTCCTCTACTTTCAATTCATTCACTAGCTAACGTGTATTTCCATTTACAACAATTTTGGCAGGTACCCTTATCCAGCGTGACGTACAATTCTTTCTTTTTATACAACTAAGCAATTGAGGGATAAGGGCTTTGCTCATGGACCCAGCAATGGTAATCGAACCCTGATCTTCCAGTTAGCAATCTTAACCACTGTGCTACCACTTCCTCATTTAAATTTGAACATATCCAGGACCAAGGGTTAATTACATATAGACAGGTGTTAATACAAAGCATGGTTCAGACCATAAACACACTATATAGCAAAACAAATATCAGCACATGTATGTAAACCAGTGTTGTTGACACAAATGTTGGCACAAATATATAAGCAGACCGTTTTCCTGAATGACTTATTGGACTCAAACATTACTTTAGATTACTTTACACAATGTTTATATTTATTTGCCTGATTCATTGTAAGATCCTAAAGCTGTATTCTGTATCCGGCAACGCGGTGGCGTAGTGGTTAGCACGGTCACCTCACAATAAGAAGGTGCCGGGTTCGAATCCCAGGCTGGGGATCTTTCTGCGCGGAGTTTGCATGTTCTCCTCGAGCTTGCGTGGGTTTCCTCCGGGTACTAAGGTTTCCTCCCACAGTCCAAAAACATGCGGATTTGGTGGATGGGTGATTGTAAATTGTCCATAGGAGTGAATGTGTGTGTGTGAATGGTTGTTTTTCTATATGTTACCCTGAGATGGACTGGCAACCCGCCTCTCGTCTTATGTGTGTTGGGATAGGCACCAGCAGACCCCCGTGACCCCGAATTAGGGAATAAGCGGGTAAGAAGATAAATGAATTTATTCTGAATCCACTGTGATCAGCTGTCTTTATAAATCAACCAAATAAGTAAAAGTATTTGTGTTTGGGTTTTTTTTTTTTTACTATAATATACTATAAGACTATAGTTTAACCTTTTTTCCAGCTACATTACTGTATTAGCGTCCAACTGGTTCTCCTGCGGTATGAAAAATATGTCTATATGATCTTCACCTCACTGTTAGAAGACATTACACAGTTCATGCATCATTAGTTTTTATTTGTTGAAATACTGGTTTATGACTTATAATATGATAGCCAATTTGTGAGGTGTTTGGATCCTTGCTTTGATTACTCATGTGCAGTGGTTTGGGATTTTTTACGATTACTGGGATTCTAATAGCTGGGTGGGCTCTGTTGTTTATAAGTGCTAAAGCACTGACCTGCATTCCAGTAA
>JAOTRA010098071.1:10000-11366 GCA_026260255.1 Pseudolaguvia tuberculata
GAGGTGGATTGGTGATTGTAAATTGTCCATAGGAGTGAATGTGTGTGAATGGTTGTTTGTCTATGTGTCGCCCTGAGATGGACTGGCGACCCGTCCCGCGTGTACCCCCGCCTCTCGCCCTATGTGTGCTGGGATAGGTGCTAGCAGACCACCGGGACTCCAGATTCGGGAATAAGCGGGTAAGAAGAGGAATGAATGATATTTTGTAACAAAACTACACAGTGAAAAGAAGTTAAACGTTGTGTGTTTCTGTGGATATGTTGTCATGGCAGATAAACTTTATGGTTAACTCATTTGAGCGGAGTTTAATTTAGGGAACAAGTTGTTAAAAGCAGCTGTTTGTTAGAAGGAAGCCTCAAGCGAGACCACCCAGAGTGGATCCCATCCCCCAAAAAATCCTGTTCCATTTTAATCATAATCCTTATATTATATTATACTTTCAAGGATGATTAACTCTGAATGATGATTTCATCTTCTTAATCACGATGACGGGCTTTTCTGATCACAGAAGAGGAAGAGTGCACCAGCCATGGGATTTATTGTGAAAACATTATGGCCAGTGGTGGCTCAAATGGTTAATGCGTTATGTAGTTGATAACCAGAGGGACCAGGTTTCGTGTCCTATTACTGCTAATCCATATCCTTCCGGTGCACTGCATCATAGCTGACAGTGTGCTCTGACCTTAACCTTCCTAGGTGGGATACACAAATAAAAATATTTCACTGGGATCCTGTCCTGTCACAATCCCAGAAGAATGACGCCCCCCTCACTCCCATTTTTTAAAAAACGTTGTCTTACAGTTACAGTTTGGCATTTTGGTAGACATTCTTATCCATAGCGACTTACATTTGCTCTCTTTTATTACAACTGAGCAATTGTGGGTTAAGGACCTTAGTCAAGGGCCCACAGTGGTTGCTTGGTGAAGGTAAGATTCGAACCCCCCCAGTCTTTCTGGTATTAGTCCAACACCTTAACCACTAGGCTACCACTTTCTATTTCTTTACAATCACTGCATCTTACACTTCATCAATGAAGAAACGGCTGGTTACCTTGAGGCTGCTTTGCACGTGTGATGCCTGAAGGACACTTGTGCTGGAGTTGGAATGCTATTTGTGTCTGCATGTCCTGCAGCTGACGTATAACATTTTTGCACTGCCTCAGCGTTATTTTTTTATTTTTGTTTATATAAATATTTTGGTTATGTCAAATTGCAGATGATATTGTTATTTGTGGTGAGGATAGACAGCAGGTTGAGAAGAATCTGGAAAGGTGGAGGTATGCGCTGGAGAGAAGTAAGACTGAGTACATGTGTGTGAATGAGAGGGAAGGCAATGGAGTGGTGAGGTTGCAGGGAGAAGTGGTAGT
>JAOTRA010098079.1:0-11366 GCA_026260255.1 Pseudolaguvia tuberculata
TGTGTGTGTGTGTGTGTGTGTGTGTGTGTGTGTGTGTGTGTGTGTGTGTGTGTGTGGTTGTTCGTCTATGTGTGTCCCTGCAATGGACTGGCAAACTGTCCGTGTTGTACCCCTGCCTCTCGCCCTATGTGCCCTGGGAGAGGCACCAGGAGACCCCTGTGACCCCGAATTAGGGAATAAGCGGGTAAGAAGATGAATGAATGACTTCAGTCATTTAAACAACATTCTTCTGTTCTTTCCTACTCCATACCAATCCTTACAATCATTCTGAGGAATAGTCATTAAATCTCTGACTTCACACCTGACTGGAGGTCTGGTGGTTTGGTTCTCACCTTTCTGGCTCACTGATTGTGTAATAGTACTGTATGAACTGCCAGCCATGTTGGGTTAAACATTAACCCTGTTTATTAGTATTGGCTGTGAAAGTGTATATGTGTAAATAAAGAGCTTTAATTATTTCTACCAATCTGATATCGGTGTAGAATTTAGTTTAGTGTATAGACATTAGCACATACTGTCGCTTTACTGCTCAACTCCTAATAATAAAAAGTCATCCTTTATTTCATTGTTTAATTTGGCTGTTTAAAAAGATCATAGGTTCAATTCCCTGCACTACCAAGGTGACATTTTGAGGCCCTTAACTCTTATCTGCTTAGTTGGATGATAAAATGGGAAGTGGTGGCTTAGTGGTTAAGGTATTGGGCTGATACCAGAAAGACCCCGGTTCAATTCCCAGCACCATCGAGTCACAACTGAGGGTACCTTGTTGTATGAAAGAGAGAAAATGAAAGTTGCTCTGAATAAGGGTCATGTAATTGTATGTTGGGCACCTGCCAAAAATGGTTAGTGTTTGACTGCTAATTGGAAGATTGTGTTCATTAGCTCTTTATAAGAACTGAGTATTGATTTAGATTTTCTTACAGAGTAAAAATGTCTGCAGCTTATCATCGTTAGCGACATGCATTTTATTATCATTTATGGGTGCAGCCGTAACCCTTTGGTTCTTTTATTAAATGCCATTTGGCTAAACCAATCACTTCTCTCCTTTTGGCAAAAAAATGGAATATGATCCTTCAGACTGATGTATGACTTTGGGACTAATGTCCAATGTACAAATCCAATCGCTGTCCAAATCTGAGATAGGGACGTTTATGATTATATTTGCACAGCATAGCGGGCGTGGTTTATGATTGTGCCTTTTCGTCTGTATTTATACAAGGCCTTATCGGTGAAAGTGACCCCTGGAAAAACGACTCCAGACAACCGGAAGAGACTGGAGGAAGAAGAGAAAGCTGAGGAGAAAAGGCTTGCCATCATGATGATGAAGAAGAAGGACAAATACCTTTACAATAAGATCATGTTCGGGAAGAAGAGGAAGGTCCGAGAGGTAAGACACCATCTGTACTTGCTTGTGTGTATCCAGCTGGATGAATCCAAGTTAATCTATAAACTCAGTAATTGTACCTGGTAAAAGTGTCAAAATGAATTATAGGAGCCATCTGTTTCGTTAAACATTTAAAGCTTTAGAGTTAATGTTTAACGAATGAAAGTGACCCACCGTTAACTCCGTTCTCCCTTTCAGGCAAACAAAATGGCAGCCAAGAGAAAAGCTTTGGATGAAGCCAGCAAATCTGAAGGAAAGAAAAAGACCAAAAAACAGTAGCTTGGTAATGAGATTGGATGTTGTTTTTTTATTATTAAAATCAATTCTAACCATTTATTAAAAGCTGTCATGACTTATGATATGCATTTCGTGTTGTTCAAAATAAAGGGACAAATTAATCACATTTTTCCACACATCATAAATAAATATATTGTCCCTCTGTATTAAATTCATTGGTTTTAGTCCACAACACAATGATGTAAATCTACTGTATATCAATTGAATGCATTACTGATTAAAAATGTCAATTACATTAGCCAGTGCTGGTGTGATTCTGAACCGTGAACCGGATCGGATAAAATTCTATCTCCATATAGAATATCTTTGCTGATCCCCATCCCACTTCTCTTTTTCACTTCTTGGACTGTTTTATTCATTCAATGGATAATGCCCCCAAAATATCATCACTATAAAATTTAACCTCTGGTATACCTCAAAGTTCGGTACTACAGTTCTTTTTAAAAAAAAAAAAAAAAAAAAAGGAGGGGGGGGGGAAATAAACTGTAAATCTGTAAACTGGCAATGGGGTGTTGAGAGTTTGATGATCTTAAAGCCATCTGTGGCCCGCGAGCACTGGTGTACGCGGAAGAGGTTAGCGTGTGTTTCGGTAAGTGCGTCATTATACTATGTAATGGAGCTTGAGTAGAAACTTGAGATGATTTTGTTAAGAGACCAGCTTGGCCCAGACAGTTAGTGTTTCTCTTGTTCTTCATGGTCTCTGCGAGTTTATTAATTGTATTCACTTTTTCTCCAGCATGAAAACTATAAGAATAGTCGAACCAAAAATATATTTTGCTTATATTATTCATTTTCTTTTTACTTTTCTGCTAATTGAAATTCCTGTTGCTTGCATTGCTCCACTTTATCTATAATGAAGATTTTAATCCTGGATTTACATTAGAAACGAACGATACATTGCTCATCCGGTGATGAGTTTTTGAGTGTGTAATAATCTCCAGGTCGTCTCATTAGTTATGGATCATGAGCCGGTTTTATTAAATTATTTATCTGTATAACTGCCCGGTGTCTATTTCAGTCTTTAATAAGTAAGTAGTCACTATTGGCTGTTGGTTTGTCAGGTTCGTCTGCCATAGGGCTACACCTCAAAGGTATACCGTTACGTACCCTGGGCAACCAGTTGTTACCTGAGTCCCTGAAACCCCTCACATCACCACATAGAAACCAAAAAAGACCACCCAGACAAGCGGATCAGTATAAACTGCTTGAACAGTCAAACATCATCAAGCTTTACATTAGGTTTATTGGTGGCTCTAAACAGCCCATAGGAATAATTGTGTGTGTGTGTGTGTGTGTGTGGTCGTTTATGTGTGGCCCTGTGATGGATCAGCGACCTGTCCAGGGTGTAACCTTTCCTCTCACCATAGGGTGAGATAGGCTCCAGCAGACCCCCGTGAAGCCTGCATTAGGTCTTGGAAGATGTTGGAAGATGAATGACTGACTGGTATTAAAAGAAAGCTTGAGGATTCAGTGGTTAGTTCCAATTCCCAGCACTACCAATCTGTCACTACTGGGTCCCTAAGAAAGGCCTCTGATCCTTAACTGCTGCATTGGATGTTAAATAAAAGTTGCTGTAAATTGATGCTACCAATTTTTTTCTGTCTCATTCTCATTTTTACTTCACATACAGATGTTGATCATCACCAGTTTGCCTCTATTGCATTCCAGCCACACTCGCTCTTGCCCTGCCTGGCACTGTGATAGCCCTTTGTGTGTGTGTGTGTGTGTGTGTGTGTGTGTGTGTGTGTGTGTGTGTGTGTTGGGGGGGGGGGGGTTGCTCTGACAATGAATTCAGTGTTTGAGTTTAGCAAATGGACATGGTACTCAGCATAACCTCTACATATCTCCATCTTATAGAGATGCACACAGTGACTCTGTTATAAGGAGAGAGGGAGGGGAGACTGACCCTTAGCAAAGAATTGATAAATGATTTTGATGCTATTTTTGGTATTTCTCTTTACTAGTGGGAAAGACTGAAGGCTGTTCTTTGACATTTAGGATAACAATAGAGAAGGAATCTTCTTCAGGCTGTAGAAAATGGCAGTTTCTGCAACCGGTGGTCAGTAATGGGTCGACTCCTACACTGCTAAACAGATGCTCTTCTGTCGTGTCGTCTGGAACGGACTGCAGTACTTTCCTTTAGTAGGGACCTTCTGTTTCCAGCACATATAACAGACACTGGTTTCTGATTAATCTTACGTTAATCAGGTTGCCTCAAAGGTTGGTGCTTGGCCCACTTCTCGTTTGTGCATCACATCAAACAAATGCTGGGGGACTAATGATGCATCTGCCTCAAAAACATATGCAGAAACAGGTGTCTGGTCGCACCCTGTCCATTTTTACTGGCTGGATGGATGGATGGATGGATGGATGGATGGATGGATGGATGGATGGGCAGGCAGGTCTAGACCAATGTATAAACAGCTAGTTAGATAGACAGACAGATGTATATACAGTATAATATAGAAATATAAAGTTCCTATTTACTGAAATGTCTTTGATTGCTGTATTTTTATTCATAATTGACTTGACTGGAACTGAGACTCGAACCCTGTTTCATATAAACAGATTGTTTCACTGCTGATTATTATAATTAATCATTTATGTCAAATTTTCAGGAGGAGCCTCTTTGTCAGTAGATAATAATGTAGTATAGTAATAATAAGTCCATAATACCTGGTATGGTGTTGTTTGTTTGAAACGAATTAACAACGTGGTTGGTTACCTGCACGGGCTTACCTGGGGCCGCTCAGCTAGCGGTTGGAGATCTCGGATGATCTTGGTATCTTTATAAAGGAGCACCGTGACCAGTCAGTGAAACCAACTGTGAAAACAGAAGAAAGGATCTGAATTGTTCTAGAGAGGCGTATTGGTAGTCACACCTAATGACTGGTGGCTTCAGTGACTTGTTCTGGTCTCACACTTTCACTAAATCCGTTTTTCAGCATTATTTTATGGATGGATGGATAGATGATTTATACAAATAGATAGAGAGAGATAGGCAGATGGATAGAAAGGCAGATAGTTATATGGATGGATAGATGATTTATTCAAATAGATAGATATAGGCAGATGGATAGACAGGCAGATAGTTATATGGATGGATGGATAGACGGACGGAATGATAGATGGATAGGTAGATAGATGCGTTGAAAAAATAGACAGATACATGCTCATATTTACTGAAATGTCTATTACATATTTGATTTGACAGGAACTGAGACTCGAACCCTGGTCCATACAAACAGATTGTATCATTGCTGATTATTATAATTAATCAATTTAGTCTCGTTGTCAGTAGCTAGTAATAATAATAATCATTCTAATTTCAAAATAATCGGTGTACATCAGTAGCAAAACACTGAATGTAATTTGTCCTGCACATATACAGTGTTTCCATCTCTCCTCTTATCCAGATGTTTATCAGCTCTTCCCATGCGATGACCATTTACCACATACCACCACTTTCTCGCCCTTTGACGTCACTGCCATTACTGTGAGTATATAATTCATTTAATGTTATTACACACCTGTTTCTTTGTCATTTATTCAAGAGTGGGGTTAGACTGTGTGGGGGTTCCCTCCCCAGGACTACCAAGCTACCACTTCTGTGTCCCTAAGCAAGGCTGGTTGTGCTTTGGCTTTTAACATTTCTGAGTGGATCTGACGTGGCCCACCAGCCCATCTCTCATTTTTAGCTCCGTCTCCATGACCTGCTCTCAATAGCTTTTTGTGTGTTCGGCCAATAGACACCAGTCTCTCCTCCCTTATCTCTCGTTTCTCTCACTCTCTTTATTCTTGTCTGTGTCACTTGCTCTTGTGTTCCATTCGCCTTTTTGCCCCCGCCACCACCACTACCCTTTCCTTCACACCCTTTACACACACACACACACACACACACGCACGCACCGACAAGCACAATTCCCACTCGAGCGGCAGATCTGACGCTCCAAAGGGCTGAGATTCATTGAGCTTTTGGATTTCACATGTGGTGGTGGTGAAAGAGGGGGGAGAAGGAGGGAGGGAAGAAGAGAGAGAGAGAGAGAGAGGAGGTGTGGTTTATAAAAACATCAGCTTCTCTAAAGTGAAAGGATTACCTTTCCCACATGCAGACAGCATGAGCTCTCGGCGTTAGGAGGTTCAAACGAGTTTTACAGACGGAGGGCTGGAGGGCGATGAAAATCTGTGCTCATGCTCAGGTGTCCATCCTGGAGGTTCTGCCGCTCCAGCTGGGATGAGCAGATCCACTCTCTGAGGTATGTTCTAGGTTTCTCTCTCTCTCTTTACTCTTTTTTTCTGAAGTCAAAGCTGTGTATGAGTCAGAATTTCAGTGTCGATCAGCTGATTACACATGGGTACGAGACAACCAATGAAAAGAATGAATGGCTGCTTGAAAAGCGTAACAAAACCAACAAAACACAACGGATACCTAGGTCTTGTTATTATAGTAACTTTTTTTTAAAACAAGTTTTTCACTGGAAGTTAAACAATGTTTCAGCACGTAATGAAGGTTAATGGGCCGACGGTACGACTCGTCATACCATCTGCCGGGGTTTCTACTGAGAAAAATGTTGTGTTACGTTAAATTTTCCCTTGACCAGTAGATGAATTTCTATGGGGGAGGGTTGGGGGTATTGGGGGTTGCAAGAGTTGGGGGGGGGGGGGTTAGTGGGGATTTCAATCCTGTAACAGACGATTTAATGTGCGATGACGTTATGTATTGATTGATTGATTGATTCATTTATTCATTAATTTATTCATCTTCTAACCCGCTTACTCCCTAATTCAGTCACTGATGTCTGCTGGAGCCTATCCCAGTATGCATAGGGGGAAAGGCAGGGGTACAACCTTGGACAGGTCACCAGTCCATCACAGGGCCACACATAGACGAACAACCTCTTACACAACCTCTCACACTCACTCCTTTGAGCAATATTGGCATTACCAATCAAACTAATGTACATGTTTTGTGGACTGTGAGAGGAAACCAGAGTACCCGGAGAAAACCCACGCAGGCCCACAGAAAGGTCCCTGCCTGGGAATCGAATTACACATAGGGTAAAAGGCAGGGAAACACCTGGACAGGTTGCCAGTCCATTGTAGGGCCGCACATAGACAAACAACCACACACATTCACTGCTATGGACAATTTAGAATAACCAATCGACCTAATGTACATGATGTTAGACATTTTATTTAGACTTTTAAACCGGAGTACCCAAAAAAACCACAAGCTCAGCGAGAACATGCAAACTGCCTTTCCCGGGAATCGAACCCGAGACATTCTTGATTTTAGGATTGTGCTAACTCCTATGCCACCATCATTAAGTTGTTTTTATGTGTATTTATAAATTGGGTTGAAGATGTAGGACCAAGAAATGTTCGTCCAATCAAAATGTTTGGTTTGAGTATTATGATATGAGGTTTTCCCATCTGCATGCATAATTAATTCGTTCGCAGAATCCAACGTGGAAAAAAGACACCAGAAATAGAATGAATGAAGAGAGAATTTCTACATCTAATCTGGCAACCCTGTCTTCAATACTTTCACATGCTGTGGAAAAAAACTGAATTGATCTCTGTGTTGTGTAGACTACAGGAGTATGGGTTTTTACTCTGGGTTCTCTGGTTTCCTTTAACAGTCCAAAAACATGTATGTTAGCTTGATTGGTGTTTCTTAATTGTCCATTGGAGTGAGTTTGAGTATATGTAGCCCTGTGATGGTTTGGGTTCCTGTCTAAGGTGGCTTGTCTTCAGATGGCTGTGAAATTAGGGAATAAGCAGGTATAAATGATTGAATGAATTCAATGAATGAATGAATGAATGAATTAACTTACTGATTAGTATTGTGATGTGACTTTCAACTCACAGAACAGAAAATGTTTCTGAAGAGAATCGAGGATCGTCTACTATACTTTTTAAGTATTAAGGTGTTGGACAGATTACTGAAAGATCAGTTCCCAGCTCAGACGAATGCTGAGGATGGAGGTGCCGGGCAGGAGGAAAAGAGGAAGACGAAAGAGGAGGATTATGGATGTGGTGAGGGAAGATATGCAGGTAGTTGGGGTGAAAGAGGCAGATGTAGCGGACATGGTAGTGTGGAGAAGAGTGATCCGCGGTGGCGACCCCTAACGGGAGCAGCCGAAAGAAGAAGAAGAAGAAGAAGAAGAAGTTCCCGACTCAATTGAGTGACCACTGCTGGGCTCCTGATCAAGACCCTTAACCCCCTCTAGATAAAGGATAAAGTGTGCCAAATGTGTAAATGTAGAATTATTGGTATACGCCGTGTATCTTAAGCATCTTTGTTTAGGGCGACGCAGTCCTGGGATCGATTCCCAGGCAAGGGATCTTTCTGTGCGGAGTTTGCATGTTCTCCGCGTGCCTGCGTGGGTTTTTTTCAGAGAACTCGGGTTTCTTCCTAAAGTCCAAAATCATGTACAATTTATTTGGTGATTCTAAATTACCCGTTGGAGTGAGTGTGTGATTGTTCATCTATGTCCATGCAATGGACTGGTGACCTTTCCAGGGTGTACCTCTGATTCTTGACCTATGTGCGCTGAGATCCAGCAGACCCCTGTGACCCTGACTTAGAGATTAAGCGGGATAGAAGATGGATGGATGGATGGATGAATGAATGAATATCTTTGTTCAGTACATAAAATTTTTAAAAAAATTATTTTTAGATAAAAAAAAATCTCTTAAAAATCAACTTGAGTAGGGTTGACTGTGAACGCTGCTATTGTGAAAAATGAACTTCTCACGGACGCAGACAAAGGCCTCATTCTCATCCTGTCACGACTGGAAAGAAATGTAGGTTTCACCCAAATAGAAGAAATGATCTTCCTGGGGCTTCGAGCCAAGTTTTATCTTTGACCCACTTTTTCTTAAACCTTTTATTGTGTTGTCCTTTTTTGGTGTTTAATGGACATTCTGTTGTCCTTTTAAGGTGCTCGGAGGCCGCGGGTAGTGGAGATCTGATTTCAGGTCATATAGAGGCTGAAACACAGGGTCCAATATTATTTATTGAGTGAACTGGTGATCAGTATGTTCGGTGGGTGGGTGCTGTGGAGGTGAATGGGGGTTGGGTTCTAAATGTCCAGGAAACCGGTTCTCATTATCATCTTTGTCTTGGCGGCATTTCCTTTCACCGTATCACCTTCATCCGATCTGTCTTATTTCAAATGTTCCACCAAGTTTGGACCTCATTTCCACTTCAGCGTTAATCTCAGTGTCAAAATAAAAAAAACCAACTGATTTTCAAGTGGAGGCCTATGTTAGAACCTGCATACTATGATGCTTAATTATTTTCCTGGGGGAATAGAAATTAAGCCAGCAGCAGGAGACGTTGTGTATTAATTGGACACGGGAGGGAAATGAAAACAGGAACGATGACGAACATGTCCGGATGAATTTGCGGAAGAACAGTGTTAAACGATTGGATCTGCCGTGGGACCGCCAACACCACATGAGCTATAATGAGAACAGAGCGGATGAGCATGTAGATGTGCGTAGGAAAAAAAACAACAAGAAGGACTGAGACTTAAAACAAGGCAGAGGAGCACAAAGAAAACAGGCAAAAGAAAGAAAGAACCAACTTACGTATAACTCAAATTAGGTACTAGCTAGTGATGATGTATCGTTACCGCTAGCTAATTAAAGTAAAGTCAACAATAAAATAATTTGAGGTCATTATGGGATTATCACCATCATTGTTATTATCAGTCGCATATATTCAGCATGTTCAGAGATGAAAGCTGTAATACTCTTGATGTCCACTAGACTAGGAAACCAATAGAGAACCTAATTAAAGTCATGAGATACCATGCATCCCTCTCAGCAGGTTTGAGACTCGTCCAGAATGGTCCAATCACATGAGGCCACAAATATAAAAACAATACTGCTTCGCTAACAACGAAAAGGGGGGTGGTTCTGGAAAAAGACAGTGTATTGCCCCGCCTCCTCCCTGCCCCCTTGATAGACAAGGCAATCAGTGGTATAGTACAACTACACTTATTTATTTATTTATTTATTTATTTATTTACCTTCTATAGATTTTCCATCATATAGCTTCATTGAACCTATCCCAACTCTTGGGGGGGGGGTGTGTGAAATAAAGGTCATCAGTCCATCAGAGAGCCACACACACTTATTTGGCCAATTTAGAATCACCAATCCACCGAATGTGACTATTGGAGGAAAACGGTGTACCCGGAGTAAACCCACAGAAGTGCAGGAAGAAGATGAAAACCACATATAGACTGACAACCACACGCATACACACATTCACGCCTATGGGAAATTTAGACTCATCAATCAACTTAATGTACTGGACTGTGGGAAGAAACCAGAGTACTCACTCAAATGCAGGGAGAACATGCCAACTCACAGAAAGATACCTGGCCCATTTACGTGTAACACTTATGTCATTAACAGATGAGCTGAGAATGCCCTTTAAGGTCATTGGTAGATAGTGTGTTTGGTAGACACGCTAGGAAATTCCAGTTACCTTCTTTATATCTGTTTGTATTAAGGTAATGATGGAATCTCATATAAACATAGATACGGAAGAAATGTAGAAAAGTCTGTCTCCCCTTCCTGTTTCCATTTTCACAGGATGGGGGTTTATTTTTGAATCTTTCCAGAAATAAATTGATTAAATCTATTGTGGAGTAGTGGTTAGCACAATCAAGAAGGTTTTGGGTTCGATTCTCGGACCGGATGTCTTTCTGTGCGGAGTTTGCATGTTCTCCCTGCGCTTGCGTGGGTTTCCTCCCACTGCCCAAAAACATGTACATTAGGTGGAATCCCAGCCATTAGGGATGCACAAGTCAGTGCAGCCTTAGTGCCGGTCCCAAACCCGGATCAATGGGAGGGTTACGTTAGGAAAGGCGTCCAGCATAAAACTCTGCCAAATGGAATGTGCGGATCACGGTGATCCGCTGTGGCAACCCCTAACGGGACCACCCCTGTGATTCCAAATTAGGGTATAAGCAGGTTAGAAGATGAATGAATGCATGAATGAACGTGAATTAACAGCAGATTATGTTTTGAAGTTTTCAAAGGTCATCCCGTCGTCTCTTTAAGGTTTACTCAGCATTTTCCAAACTTATAATAATATTTGAGGTTTGACGACTTGGAAAATTCCGTTTTGAGATTCCTGCAAATATAATTTTTAAATAATTGTCTGCCATGTTTATGCCCCCCATCCCGCCCGCCTCACCACCCATACCCCTCCCTAATAAAAAAGAGAAATATACATTAATTTGTACATATTTCATTATACATGTTTTTGTCCAGATACATAACAGACAAGGTAAAAGACAAGCAGGACAAACTGGACAGTCTTGCAGAACCAGATCTTGGTTCCTGGCAGCAGAAGGTCTGGACTCCATATCAACTTTTATTGGCTAAAAGGATGTCTGGCTGACATGTGAAGAAACCAATCACGGTTGTGTTTGATTCAGTATCATGTTTAGGGGCAAGACTGTAAAGTTGATGTTTCTACAGGGCAAAAAAATCGGTGGCTTACCGGTTACCACTAAAGACCCTTTGCCTGTATCTGCTCCGATTATTAGAAACTAGAATCAGACACACATACACACACACATATACACACACACACACACATACACACACACACACACACACACACACACACACACACACACACACACACACACACACA
>JAOTRA010098088.1:0-11365 GCA_026260255.1 Pseudolaguvia tuberculata
ACACACACACACACACACACACACACACACACACACACACACACACACACACACACACACACACACAAACTTTCCTTCTGCCCTAACACTGACCTGAGTGTCTATTTGTATGTAAGTACCTAAATACACAGTGTTAAAGTGGTTGTGTAAGAATCCCGCAGAGCATGTGTGTGTGTGTGTGTGTGTGTGTGTGTGTTAATGACCAGGCAATGACCACAATGTGGTCAAGTCTCAGGATTTCTCTCCCCTGTTATCCCACTCTCTTTCTCTCTGTCGCTCTCTTCTCTCTGTAAGTGCATCGTTCAGCTGCAGTACTGCTGCATTTCTATGTGTGTTTCATAATTAAGGTTTCATTCATGAATAATGCAGTTGGTGGTTTATTTACTCTCACAGAACTACAATACTTTTCGATATTTTGTCTGGCGTAATTATTGGATGGTAACTCTTTTTAGAGTTGGGCATGGTTGTATTGTTCAGTTTGGTCGTGTTTCACGTCTGCCGGTGTGTTAGTTTGTTATCCGTCGTGTTGTTTTGATGAAGTGCGTGACTGCAAAGGACAGCGTGTGTTACTGGAGAAACGCTGCCACTTCTGTGAAACGAATGTTGTGTGAGCACAAAATAATTAACAAGAACTTAATGTCTCACACCGAATTCAGGGGTTGTTCCTCTCACTCCCCCCACAATATTTCATTACATCTAGAATATTATTTTAGTTTAATATTTCATGAGCAGGATAACTTTCATAGGGTTCTACATCCAGTAAATAAGCAGCGATGGCAGGAAGCCCTAGCATAGGAGTAAGAACTGATTTCACACAGAACTAGCCAAGCATATATTCATCTGCTGCTACAGTAAAATATTTTATTAATAAGGAAAAAGAAAGTCAATTTATTTGTCACATACATGATTATACAGAGTACAACATAGTAAGTAACATCTTAGTAAGTTGGGGTCTTGCTCATGGACCACATAGTGGTGGGGTTAGAACCCAGGTCTTCCTGGTCTTCCGATCAACAACTCTGCACCCTAACCATTTGAGCCACCACTGTCCCCTAAGATTAAACTCTTCAACTCGTGAATACAACGCTTGTATGGGTTTTCTCTGCATACTCTGGTTTCCTTCCACAGTCCAAAAACATGTACATCAGGTTGACTGGTGATTCTAAATTGCCCTGAGGAGAGATTGTGTATGTGTGTGTGTGTGTGTGTGTGTGTGTGTATGTGTGTGTGTGCGGATGTGTAGTTGTGTGTAGTTGTCTATGTTCGGCACTGCAATGGACTGGTGACCTTTCCAGTGTGTACCCCTGCCTTTTGCCCTTTGTGCACCGGAATGGGCTCCAGCAGATCCCGTGCTGTCTTTGGTTGTAGGAGAGGGAGAAATGAATGAAGGAAGGAATAGATAACTTTAGTTTATAATTTACCCGAATGAAATTATATTATGCAATTGTCGGTAATAGGTCATGGGTACAGAACTTCCTTGTGTACGGAACATGGTTAGTCTACGTTACATAGCTAATGAGCTCTAATTAGCCTTTCAAAATGAACCGCTCGGCTAATTTTGTTTTTAATTGTTAGTAATTTGGTTTTTTGTTGTTTTTTTTTCTTATGGAGTTTTGAACAGTTATCAAACCAACAATTCAAATTCCAGTCATGAATATTTTCCTGCTAACGACTGAATGAACTTGTTGGTCTCTCAGGGTTTCGCTTTAGGAACTAGAAAGAGCTTTAAATAGTTTCTGTCATCAATTCAAACACTTTACTTTTTGCCCTTTCGTCCTATAGATACTTTGTAACTTATGGTAAATTATTTTAGCCTCCATCCTTTTATTACAAATTGAACACAATTTCGAAGTAGCCGCCAGATTTGTATCTAAGTACAGTTTCTTTCTACTTTCTCTGGACATTGGCTACTATTAAATGACATCAATGAGATAAATGACAATGTGAATCAAGACTCATTAATGTCTCCCTGTGGCAGAATTGAGCTTATTTACTAGCAGTTAACTAGCTATTAGGGGTTGTTAGCAAATTATATATTTATCATTGATGGGAGATTTTTCTTTCTGAAGGAAAACACTAGAGTGCTAGGTTATTAGTAAGTGTTTTTGCTCAAGGAAAAATGCGAAAAAACATTAAGCCAAATATTTTTTTGCCCAGATTATTGTTAATGATTTTGAATAATACATTTAGGGAGACTTTAAGCAGTTTGAGTTGACAGAAATAATGTTCGTAGAGTTGCTTTGATTGCTAATGCTCTCTGGGCTGTATTCTTGCGCTTGTTAATGCGCTACTCAGGTCCATTAAGATGAATTATTACATAGAGCAGCGGAATGGGGAAGCAGCATAAAATAAGTCTCCACTAAAGGCAAACCGGTAAAGACAAATCCCTTTGAAAATCCTCACTGTACTGAAGCGCTATTATTGTTTTTCCTACATGTCCATAGAAAGCCAGACAAGCTTTGTTACAGGTAGCACACCTGCTTGTTGAGCATAAGCATGTTTTACATGAGCTTCTATTTAACAGTAAATGGACATCATAAGACGTGGGGAAGTGGTAGCCTAGTGGTTAAGGTGTTGGACGTATACCAGAAAGAACAGGGTTCGATTCCTTTCCAACAAGCACGCACTGTGGGCCCTTGAGCAAGGCCCTTAACCCACAATTGGTCAGTTGTAAAATGCCAAACTGATAGTTGACCAATGGTGCTGGCAATACTCTGGAGGAAACATCCTGGCAGCTCGGTAATATGTGATCCCAGGTTATTCTTTCCGTGTTTAATTTGGGTACTCTGGTTTCCTCCCACAGTTAGATTGATTGGTGACATGAAATTGACAGTCGGGGTGTGTGTGTGTGTGTGTGTGTGTGTGTGTGTGTGTGTGTGTGTGTGTGTGTGTGTGAGTTTTTGTTTGTGTCCCTGAAATGGACATTAGTTGGACAGGTAACGCAAACTTGATGTGAGCTATAAATGTTCCATGTGATTGTTATGATTGTTATTCCCATTAAAGTGCATAGATGACCAGAAATTGTGAACCAGTATTAGCTACAGTATGAAAGTTTTCCTACATTCGTAGAGGTTAAAGTTTTGGCTTCATCCTGTTCCCATTCATCTAGTATACATGTTGTTTCTATGCTTACAGGGTTTCCTTTGCGTTTTCCTTTTTCCTTCCTCTAGACCACAGGCATGCACTTTAGGCGCACTGACATCTCTAAATTGTCCGATGTGTGTTAACGGGTGTGTAAATGTGATTGTATGTGTATGATTGGCAAGCTGTTCAGACAGGCCACCACCTTTTGTAAAGAAGGGCTCTCTGCAGCTGCGTGTATTGATTTATAAATAGATATAAAGTGCATTATAAATTTGCAAGTCAAACGTGTGTATAAAATGTCTGACATACTTTAAGGTTCTGCGATAGTTTGAGAAAAGTCTTTTGCAGAAATCACTTCAGTCTGTTTCTGTCATTATACTGAGCTCATTTGAATTTTGTGTAACACTTGGTTTGAGTATAATTCAGTCAAAGTTCCCATAGAAACTGGAACATGGTAATGCTCCCATATTTCTCTGAAAAGAAAATTAGCTACATGTAGGTCAAGATGGTCTTCGATGAGTTAAGCTTTGCTCTGTGATGGGAGTCATAGTAGCACATGGTGTACAGATGCAGATTAGCCATGCAGCTACTGCATTTACAGGGTAGATTAAAGTGTCTCTTAGTATGTTAGTGATACAGTATGTGCAGTACAGTGTTCAAGTAAGCAACAATCAGTTCTGGGCTGAGAAGAGTGGAAGTAATTGAAAGAAAAGAAGTTCACTGGTGGTACAATTAAGGCACAGCGAAATGTGTTGAAGAATGCACACTGTCCTTTTCTGTCTCGGTTAAGGTTCTCTAACTAAGTGGCTCACCATCTCAATCGCAATCGTTTCCAGATCCATGACAAAAAAAAAATGAATATATACAATTCTACAAGCTCATTCATTAGCATCTACTTTCATACAGTCAATCAACATGTTACATGAATAATGTTATGTGGAAAAATACATTTAATGTCTTAACAAAGATTTTATTTCCGTTTAGCGTTAATTCATTATTATTGTATTATAATATAGTTTTTTACACAAATGACAAAGAATTTGATTTAATTGCACTAGATTGGTTCTACTCTAACGTATCGTTTGTGCATTGTTAGGTGTTTGGATTCAGGTTTCTAAAAATGGTGGCAGTGGCACCATGGGGAGATATTTGTTACAGTTAGTTTATCTTCATTATTGAATAGTGGTACTTGTCTCTGTTTACACAAGTGTCATCGATTGTGCAGCATCAAAACACTAGCTCAGTCTCAGATAATGATGTTTATGTACACTCTGAATGGCCTTTCCCTTTAACCCTTACAGAATAGGAAGGGTGGAGGGTGAAGACTCCAAAGAGGCTGGGAAAGCGGTATTTTTTTGGGTCTGTGTTTTCTTTCTAGGGACGTCTGGCTGTATTCATTACGTTGATATTGAATCATCTTAGCGATATTTGGCAGACGGCTTTATTTGGAGAGACTTTTTCAGTTCAGTTAAGGGTTTAGGGCAGGCGTGTCAAACTCTGTTCCTAGAGGACCAAAACCCTGCAGAGTTTCATTTCAACATTACTCCAAACCACAAAAGATAGATTTTTTTTTAAACAAGCCTAAAAGACGTTATTAGCTGGATCAGCTGCAATTAATTAAGGTTGAAACTAAAATCTGCAAAGTGGTGGTCTTTGAGGAACTGAGTTTGACACCTGTGGTTAAGGGCCTTGCGCCGACGCACAGCAGTGGCAGCTTGTTGAAGCTGGGGATTGAAACCGTGATCTTTTTTGCAGCAGTTGAACACCTTAACCTCTAGGCTACCATTCACCTTATCTGCACTTAGTCCATTTTATTATTAATGTATTGAACATTTTTATTAGCAACTGGTGGAATTAAGAAGATTCCAAGGCCCCAGAGAATTATGTAACTCATAAATACAGTACCCCGCTTACGTGGGTTTCCTCCGGTTTCTTCCCACAGTCCAAAAACATGCAGATGAGGTGGATTGGTGATTGTAAATTGTCCACAGGAGTGAATGTGTGTGTGAATGGTTGTTTGTCTATGTGTTGCCCTGAGATGGACTGGCGACCCGTCCAGGGTGTACCTCAGCCTCTCGCCCTATGTTTGCTGGGATAGGTGCAGCAGACCCCCGGGTTCGGGAATAAGTGGGCAAGAAGATGAATGAATGAATGAATGAATGAATAAATACAGTATTAGTAATAAGAATGGGGGTGGGGTGTTTGGGCAAATATCATATACTTTCAAGAGACCCAAAATTGCTAACAGCATTATGCAAGGTGTCTGTGCCATGACATTTTGTATAGTTTAAAAAAGAAGCTATCAAGGTACAAATGAAATGAATGCAAACCTTGTTAAAAGGTGAGGTGATTTGTTTAAGTCTAGCTTAATTCTAGATTTTCATGTTCCCGAGTACTGGCTTAAGCATCCTAACGGGCTTAACGTGATCATTATTAAAACAATAAAGAATTGTTCCCTCAGATCATTAAATCATTAGTCAAGTCCCTTCTTCGGCATTTCGCAAAGTACAACCAAATGTCTTAATTGTATTTGGTGCCTACCGAATGTCTCATAATAGTTGGTAAATATGATTAAGTTACTTTGTTCTTTTCTCATAAAGCTCTCTGCATATTTATTCAGATTCCACTGTGAACGATGACTAAAAACCCACTTCTTTCTCACCAAACATTTGAATAGGAACAGGCTTTTCTTAAGCCCTTACTCCTGGCTGCTAATCAACTAGCATGATAGAGTTGCTTTGAATATAGTCTTCTGCCTTAAATCTAGACAGTAAAGGGCTAAATGTTCATTCTCCTTCTTATTCAGGTGGTAAATATTGTGCCATTTGCATCTACTGTATGTTTAGGCTAGATATGCAGATACTGTATGTCATGGCTAGGTACGGTGTCAGTATTCTGTGCCTAACGTCATCACACACACCAGCTAGCGGGCTTCGGGAGGCAGATTTAAAAATGATTTGGTGTAAAGAATTTTTAGTAATATTACCCAATTAGCAATCTGCCACTGCTTTATATAGTTTAAGTTATATGTGCAGTATTAATCATTTGGGCAATTACAGCATTTGGCAGACGTCCTTATCCAGAGTGACTTACAACTGAGCAATCAGGGGTTACGGGCCTTGCTCAGGGGCCTACAGTGTTGTCTTGGTGGTGAACTTTCCCAGTATTAGTCTAACACGTTAACCGCCAAGCCACCACTTCCCAAGATTTTGTAGCCGGACCCATGGGGGATAATCCGGTTACGGCTCTCTTGGGTATCAGAGAAGTTCTGGGGAAGAAGCAGGTGGAGCAGGGCGTTGATGAAGCCTATTTAGCTTTGGGTCAGTTCCTGTTGCTGAGGAAAGATGGAAAAATGTTCTCTGAGAGGCTCAAGGACACCAGCGGAGCCATTTGAAAGCAAAAGCGGCGTCCTGTTCTCAGTCTCCGAATGACTGAATGGTGTGATGCTTTTTCTCAATCTGCAGCTCTTGGTAGCTAATTTAAGGTACTGGGCTGATGCCAGAAAGACTGGGGTTCGATTCCCACTTCCACCAAGCAACTACTGTGGGTCTTTGAGCAAGGCCCTCAGCCCACAATTGCTCAGTTGTATAAAAAGAGATCAAATGTAACATGGTCGCACATAGAAAGTTAAATCTTTTAGTGTTTCAAAATTTAACATCCACATACATGTACCGGAAGCAATGCAGCCGAATAAATGATTACAGTTTAACGAAACAAATATTAAAAGTTATGTTGGAAATGTATGTCCGATTCTGATACCTTAAAGACCTTGCTGACCCTGACAAAACATCACTCGTACCCCTGTCTCTCTGTATAAATTATCAATAAAGGCAAAATGCCCCTATAAAAATCTGGAAAGAATAAAAGTGACATGTAAACCTGTGAATCTGAATAAATTCAACAAGAAGACCTGGGTTTAAGCGCCACCACCTTCAGTCCACCACTGTTTTGCCTTTGTGCATGGCCCTTCTCCTTTCCCTTCAGGCACACTGTATCACAGCTGACCTTGTGCTCTGACTCCAACTCTTTAAGATGGGATAAGTGAAGAAACAAATTTCACTGTGCTGAAGATAAAAAAAAACACATTTACATTCCATTTCATTAGGTTACATTAAGAACCTTGCTCAGGGGTCCAGCAATGGCAACTTGATGGATGGTGCTGGGAATTGAACCCTGGTCTTCCAAATTAGCGGTCCAATATATAAGTACCCTTCAAATGTAAAAAATATGGTAGGCTCGAGGTATCAACCTTAACAATAATGCACAGTACGGTTTGCAACACTTTAAGAGTGAACGATGTCAAAAAATGCTTCTCTTTTATTGTAATAAGTCCAACCACCCGACACATAATAGCCTCTTTCATTACAATGATAATAAAATTGCTTCTGTACTGTTTCTCTTTAGATTTCCTCTCCATTCATTTGTATCTTCCCTCTTTAATGTTTTATACATTTCTTCGCTCTCTTATTCTTCGGCCCTTTTAAACACATTCTTCTTCTACTTCTATTTAAATGTATTTATATTGCAAATGCTTTTATCGTTAGCAGCCCTGAGGTAAAGAAAGAGAAGCAAAAGCACGTAGAAGATAATACGCTTTATTTCCGCTTTTTCATAGGAGGAGGTGAACAAAGGTTAATGTTTTTTATTCACTGCTCTATAAAGTGTCGATTCTGTTGGTACTTCAGAATGCTGCTGTTATCACTCATAAAAGTTAATAGGATGTTCTGAAAATTTCTCAGGAACTTTTTCCAACATATTTTAAAATCGACCAAAGGAGGACGGATAGACGCATAATGTATTTGTAATAATTCACAATTTGTTATAAATATATTTGAATACATTTGTTGTATTGCAACTCAGTAGGCTTCAGAAATGATTTTATATTGTAGGATAAACATAAAATAAAAGAAGTAAAGAGACATGAGATTAGGTGAGACATGAATACACTATTTTGTCAAAGGTTTGTTTTTGACATCTCAAACACATTGTGATTACAAATACAAGTACTCGTGAGATCAGACACTTATGTCTGGAGGTCTGGAGGTCTGGAGTGCAGTCACCGTTCTAGCTTATCCCAAAGGGGTTCAGTATTGGTAAGATCAGGACTTTGTGTCGATCTCTGGTGATTTTTTTTTTACTCTAATAATAACCCAGCATGTGATAATGGAGATCAGGGGTTTTGTGCTCAGGTTTATTGTTATAGTGCAACAGTGTTGGAGTCTCTTAGTTCCACTGAATGAATAATGTAATGCTACAACCTACAAATACATACTAGACCACTGTGTACTTCCATATTTGACAGTTCAAAGAGGAACCACGTATGGATCTGATGGTTAGGTGACCACATATGTGTGTGCATTACAGTATCCTTGTTTTCCAAAAATATAACTCCGCCTTTTTCAAATCAACATTTTTTAAATTAGTTTCGAGAAATTTGTCATACTTTTAAGTATGTAGTTGGACTGGAAATTGAAAATGTGCATCCCTGCTTAATGATAATAACTATCTATGAGAATCTATGAGATCTCAACAGTTCAACTCCATACTGAACCATATAGCTTAGCTAGCTTTGGTTAAGTCAAGCTTTATTTAACTGTCAGCATAGCTCACTACATTTAAGTAGCTTTCCCAGCACTGCTAGATAGTAGCCTATAGTATAGTCACCTTGTTTGAGGCTCTGTTGCCCTCCAAAAACATCAGCTTACATTTTTTAATGATTATTTGCACCTTTCGGATGCTTTCCAGGAAATACCACTAAATGGACTTCAAGATTTACAGATTCATTAAAGACTAATAACAAAGAAGTGACTAAACTTGCCATAGTCCCAAAACCAGTCTAAAGGCATGTTGTTTCTCATCGTTAGTATCTGGGATTTTTTTTCCTTTTTTTCCCCCTCTTGTACACCATCATATTATTGTCATGAGACACCAAAGGTAAAGTTGACTAAAATACAAGGTACATATACAAGAACAGCAGCAGAGGTATTACATTTCTATTATTGCCTGATTTCCTTATTGTCAAGGTTTATTCACAGCCTGACTTTATTTATTCTACTTCTTTTTACACGCTCTGTAGTGTGTAGTGTGTGGAACCGTGTGTCAAGGTCAAGAGTGCAGTGTGTATAATTTGGTGGATTACAAAAAGGCACACAGATTGACCTTTAGCTTGAGGGAGAAAAACTCTAATTAAGGCCAGTTAAAGGATTAGCATGTCTACCCTTACATGCCACAGCTACGCTAACGCAGACGCTCTCAGTCACACGCACAAAAGAAACTGGGAGGAAATGACATGTTTGGAAGATTGTCTGGTTATTTTTAAAGTCAATAATTATCTTCATCTTGCAGTGTTTGATTACTTTAATTTTGTCTGAATCATGTTGAGGGATGTCAACAGCACGTTTAGCTAAAACCCCTCCTCCATTTATATGAATTGGAGCCCTGTTATTACCTGTGTCTTCAACGTTTGAATTTTCACTGTATTAGCTGACCGCATTCAATTTTTTTTTTTAAAATTACAACAGCTGGATATGGACCCACATGGGTCCTGATGTCTTTAGGGTTTCAGGCCTCATTTGTATGTGGGAAATAAATCGGATACATGCATCAGTGCAATAATGCACCCCATATTGACCGAAAAACAGACATTTTTGCTGCTTTATTAAAAAAGAAAAACTGAAAAATCACATTCAGGTCCTATACTTAGAATTTACTAAAAGTATTTGATCCAATACAGCCATGAGTCTTTTTGAAAAAGATTCAACAAGTTTTTCACACCTCCTCGCAGATCCTCCTCCAGTTCTCTCAGGTTGGATGCTAAATGTTGGTGGACAACCGTTTTTAGGTGTCTCCATAGATGCTCAATTGGGTTTAAGTTGGGGCTCTGACACGGCCATTCAAGAACAGTCAAAGGACTCACAGGAGTGGCTTCAGTTGTTTTGGAGCTACTCCTTCTTTATTTTAGCTGTATGCTTAGGGTCATTGTCTTGTTGGAACGTAAACCTTCAGCCCAATCTGAGGTCCTGAGCACACTGGAGAAGGTCTTTGTCCAGGATATCCCTGTACTTGGCTTCATTCATCTTTCCCTCAATTGCAACCAGTTGTCCTGACCCTGCAACTGAAAAACATCCCCCACAGCATGATGCTGCCACCACCATGCTTCACTGTTTGAACTGTATTGCACAGGTGATGAGCAGTGCCTTGTTTTCTCCACACATACAGGTTAGTATTAAGTCTAAAAAGTTATATCTTGGTATCATCAGACCAAAGAATCAAAGACCAAAGTGCTCTTAGGGGCTAAAATAATTTTTTGTAACCTTGGCCAGATCTGTTCCTTGCCACAATTTTGTCTCTTAGCACTTCAGGCAGATCCTTTGACTCTCATTTGCTCTGACATGCACTGTGAGCTGTAAGGTCTTATATAGACAGGTGTGTGTGTGTGGCTTTTCTAACCAAGTCCCATCAGTATAATCAAACACAGCTGGACTCAAATGAAGGTGTAGAACCATCTCAATGATGATCAGAAGAAATGGACAGCACCTGAGGAGTCACAGCAAAGTGAATACATAGGACCAAGTGAATTAAACATGTCACCGGTCTTTTTGTGCAGAGTTTGCATGTTCTCCCCGTGCTTGTTTTTTTTCTTTTCTGGGTACTCTGGTTTCCTCCCACAGTTCAGAAACATGTACATTAGGTTGATTGGGTATTCTAAATTTCTCATAGGAGTGCGTGTGTGTATATATGTGTTTGTGGTTGTTTGTCTATCTGTGGCCCTCTCGCCCTATGTGCGCTAGAATAGGCTCCAGCAGACCCCAGTGACCCTGAAATAGAGAAGTAAGCAATTTAGAAGATGAATGTAAGTAGAAAAAGAAGAAGAATTGAGGAAAGAATATGTCCCCACACAAGTTAATCCAACAGTAAATGAAGCGACTTTGAAATTGTACAGCGGTAAACGCTGCTCAGACCTGTTGCGATGAACGACTACCTCATCTCTTAGTCCCAATTTGGAATTAAAGCTGGATTAAAAACAGATAAATATTCATTTTTACAGTGTCTTTGTTTGTGTTAATGCAGTCAGACATGCCATCTGAAAGCATGCCTTCTTTTCCTTTGCATTTTCCCCTGTTCAGTTTCTCTCTATTCTGGGACGACCCTAATTACAGTCTTCCCATGTGTGGTTAGACTGTGGGGCTCGGATATGTATGCAGGTCTCTCTCTCTCTCTCTCTCTCTCTCTCTCTCTCTCTCTCTCTCTCTCTCTCTCTCTCTCTCTCTCTTTCTCTCTC
>JAOTRA010098099.1:0-11364 GCA_026260255.1 Pseudolaguvia tuberculata
TGTGCAAGCGTGCAGTAACTACAGGGGAATCAAGTTGATGAGTCACACCATGAAGTTATGGGAAAGAATAGTGGAAGTTAGGCTGAGGGAAGAGGTGCCCAATCTGTGAGCAACAGTATGGTTTCATGCCAAAGAAGAGTACCACAGATGCAATCTTTGCTTTGAAGGATGTTGATGGAGAAGTATAGAGAAGGTCAGAAAGAGTTGCATTGTGTGTTTGTGGCTCTGGAGAAAGCGTACGACAAGGTTCCGAGGAAGGAGTTGTGGTATTGTATGAGGAAGTCAGGTGTTGCAGAGAAGTATGTAGGGTGGTGCAGGACATGTATGAGGGCAGTGTGGCAGCAGTGAGGTGTACGGTAGGAATGTCAGACTGGTTCAAGGTGAAGGTGGGATTGCACCAAGTATCGGCTCTGAACCCTTTTTTGTTTCAAGTGGTTATGGACAGGTTGACGGATGAGGTCAGACAGGAGTCTCCATGGACGATGATGTATGCGGATGATATTGTGATTTTGTAGTGAGGATAGGCAGCAGGTTGAGAAGAATCTAGAAAGGTGGAGGTTTGCGCTGGAGAGATGGGGAATGAAAGTCAGCAGGAGTAAGACTGAGTACATGTGTGTGAATGAGAGGGAAGGCAATGGAGTGGTGAGGTTGCAGGGAGAAGTGGTAGTGAAGGTGGACGAGTTTAAATACCTGGGGTCAACAGTGCAAAGTAATGGAGAGTGCGTTAGAGAAGTGAAAAAATGAGTTCAAGCAGGGTGGAGCAGGTGGAGAAGAGTGGCAGGAGTGGTTTGTGATAGAAGAGTTTCGGCAAGAGTGAAATGGAAAGTTTATTTCAAGTAAGACCAGCAATGTTGTACGGTTTAGATACAGTGGCGTTGTCAAAAAAACATGAGGTTGATTTGGAGGTAGCGGAGTTGAAGATGCTGAGATTTTTATTGGGAGGGTATATTGGTAGGAGAATGGTGAGGATGGAGGTGCCGGGCATGAGGAAAAGAGGAAGACCAAAGAGGAGGTTTATGGTTGTGGTGAAGGAAGACATGCAGGTAGTTGGGGTGAAAGAGATAGATGTAGAGGACAGGGTAGTGTGGGGTAAAATAATTGCCCACTTGTCATCTTGCTTTACCTCTCTCAAGTAACATATGATCTGCATCAGATAAGACTTTCTCAGAAGTGTCAGAAACATTGCATCATGCATCTAAAACTAAGTCCAAACCTCACTGTTTTTAACACATATCATTTATTTCAAACATTTATATTTTATAAAATTTATTTAGGTTCTATTTAAATGATTATCTAATAATTTCTCTTAATTCACTCAATCAATAATTGATGACAATATTCCATGCCATATGAGCTCTAATTTTGCACACACGAAATACAGTGGCAAAATACATTGTATTTTAATGTTGTGTTTTAAAATACATATTGTGTATTTTAAAATATTACAAATTGTTTATACTTAATATTTTCTATAGTACTGTTTGGTAACATGTTTGATATTTAGGAAAGAATATCAATTTTTTTTTTTTACAAATGTCCTGACGCTTACACCCTGTGAATATAGTCAATGGGTAAACCCACAAATGAAGGGTAGCATGGGGTTTGCCCTTGACTTGAAACGCATTCCTGCATCTTTGATTACAGGGGCTTTCATGGCTTTGGAAGTGGTAAGAAGCCCTTTGCAACCCTGAATCTTACCAGACACTTGTTATCTGTGTCTGCATACAGATATTCTCTACATTTCAGGTGATTGAGTATTCTCCTCGACAGAGTAGACATACTTTGAAATATTTTGTGCAAGTTTTGCTGCTTTATAATGTCTAATGTATCAGTTAGGCACCATGGAGCCCTGAAAAAAATTTTCATTGTCACTTTGATCTGTACTATTTAACACTGCTTAGTTCACCAACATCTGCTCTCTTTTACCACACACTTAGAATTCCTTTGAGCATATGCACTACCTTCAAAAAAAACGATACTTTTGCTGTGACATTCATTTATTCATCTTCTAACCCGCTTGTTCCTTAATTTAGGGTCACGGGGGTCTGCTGGAGCCTATCCCAGTACACTCTAGATGTCCATCACACGCACACACACAGACATACAATTACACACACAAACACACTCCTTCCTATGGGAAAAAACACTAAGCCATTGCCACCACTAAGCTGCCACCCACTCTACATAGATCATAAATTAATAAAACCCTATAAATCACGGTCGCTTCACAGCAAGAAGGTCCTGAGTTTGGTTCCTGGACAAGGAGCCTTTCTATGATTTTGGTTGGTGATTCTAAATTGTGTGTGTGTGTGTGTGTGTGTGTGTGTGTGTGTGTGTGTGTGTGTGTGTCTGCAAAAGATTGACGAGCTGTCCCCTGCTATTTGCCCTGTGTGCGCTGGGATAAGCTGCAACCCTGTCCCCCAAAGATAAATAAGTAGATGAATTAATGAGGGTAAGTAGATGAATTAATGAATGATTTTTCTATATGTATCAAACTGCACATGTATAAAAATTTAGTAGTGTTGAACAATATTTAATCAGGCCAGATCATTTATAATAATTACAATGAAAGGGTTAAAATATAAACAGATAAAGAAGCTAGACTTTTAACCTTTAAGACATTTAAATGGTTGTCACAAATTCACCTAAAACCAGAAAGGATTCTGAATACAGACGTGTTGACAATGCTGGGTTAATGCATAACCATTTATATTTCAGTGTAAAATAAACTTAAGCAACAAACCGGAATATTTACCTTAATATTTTTCTCTATTAACACCTTCTTCCCTTAATTATTTTGAAAAATTAATGAGTAATTTTTTTTACTTTCAGAGAACTCCAGGTAACACTGAGCATGTTTTGAATGTCTGGTGGTAAACACCTGAAGGCTTTGTTGAGGCTTTATTCATGGTGTTGTATGACCTGAAAAGACCCAGAAACCCATTTTCTGCATGATCATACTAGCTACTTTGGTGGGAATACATTTTAAATTATATAAGTTATATTGTAAACCAGACTTTGTGCATGGGGGAATTGTAATGCTGAAACAAATTTGGGAATTTTAAGTTTCTGTGTACGGACCATATGTAGATTTTATATGAATGTGACTGATGGGCAAATAACAATGATGAGTCTATGCGGTGACCCCAGAGGAAAACAGTTAAAATCACAAACAAATTGTCAAAAAAAACCCAAGATATTTTAACTTTAAATGTACTTTAATATGTAACTTTAAAATGTACTTACGCTGGCCACAGTAGTTTCCTGCAAAACCATTTTGACATTGACAGTGATCCCCCTCACACACTCCCCCATTCATGCATCTGATACTACATTGCCGATATATATATAAGCACAGAAAGAAGGAAATGCTGTAAACTTAGCTAAATACTTGATCCCAAAGGGGTATGTTTACTAATGTAAACAAAGAATATAAAAATATTCTTGAGCTACTTTTCAATTTAGACCAGTGACGTGCAGTCAGGGGATGCAGAGAAGGCACAGTCTCACCTGTCATTGTGGAAATATACTCAGCGTTATATACTCAGCATTAAAGTTCTTTTTCATTTATCTTTACCACGTTTGGAATTGTTTTTCAAAATCGCTTAATTTTCACATTTACCTTTCAAATACTAAGAACAGGCCTCACCGTGGATTTCGCAATCACTATGCTGTGCTGGCATTATGCAGTGAGACCGTTTTGCTGTCCCTCTACATGTCGCTATTACATGTTCCAACACTTTAAATATATGAATTAAATTTATTTAGTTCAGCTGGTGTATGATGCACATAGTTTATTTTTTATTATCAACAACTGTGTGACTTATTCTTGTGCTTAGCAGTCATAAAACTGATGCGCAGAGCTCAAAGTCAAGCATTGCAGTTCTCCCAGGGATTCACAGAGAGACTTGTGAAACTGAAGAAAGAGAAGGAGGACTTTTACAAACAAGTTATTGATGCTCCTTTCTTCAAAAGGAGCGGCGCATGGACTTTTATAAGTAAACGTAAGATGATTTTTTTAAATTATTTTTTTCTATGCTACAGTATGCTGATATGAATTTTTTTTTATGAAACAAAACACGTTAAATGTTGCCAATCAAATGTTGATTAAGCTACTCTGTAGAGTTCATATATTTGTAAATTTTACTGTGATGTCAGTGCCTCACCAGACATAAACCGTCACTGATACAGACCTACAACCAGTCAGGCATTTACTGAACATAAAGAACTGAACAATTTACATGACTTGGTGACACAAGAAGGTGCAATTTGACCAGTGGGACATGTGCACATGTTGGGTCTGGAACAGTAGCCTTCACCACAGCTGTTGCGGCATATGGCTGTAGTGGAAATAGGAAGTAACAGTGTTAGTTTAGTATCTACCAACTCACTGAAATAATCAAACAGCAGTAAAATCATGGCATTCATGGATTTTTTTTTTATCCAACTGTGCTGTGTAGCTCTTCCTTTGTTAAATTTCTAGTAGTCTACAGACAAGATAAAACCTGTTTTTGTCCTACTGCTCAAATAAAAGCTTAACATCTGTGTGCTGTGTGTAACATCTGGTGCATTACTTACGCACGATACACTGGTTGCCCCCAGGCAAAGTCTTCCAGCCTG
This sequence comes from Pseudolaguvia tuberculata, assembly GCA_026260255.1. Lineage (NCBI taxonomy): Eukaryota > Metazoa > Chordata > Actinopteri > Siluriformes > Sisoridae > Pseudolaguvia > Pseudolaguvia tuberculata. The sequence goes on from JAOTRA010098099.1 coordinate 4,621, forward strand.
GACAGCAATAAGAGTGTAAACGAGATCCACATACATTTGGCCTGCAGAAAAATGTTAACAGCTTACCTCACAACTACAGTTAGTAGTCTAGTATTAATGAAGTTACAAACCTGCAACCCTGATTTGTTTCTTATCCTTTAGATGTGTTTGCATAAAAACAACAATAACCATCCAGACATTTTCTGCAAATATGTGCAGTACAAACATTATGAAATATCCATAGGTTAACATACGGTTTGTGACTGCTATCTGAAGTAAGAAAACCGTTCTATAAGGGTCGGTATTTATTTCTGTGTACATACTGCTACTGCAGCAAATAAGGCAAAGTGAATCCAAATGTGCTGGTGCACTAATCAGTGTAATAGCATTACTGCTCTGAAATTCAAGTCAGATAACTTTTCTTTACCACCAGTTGTTTTCCAGAATGAAGCACCACTGATCCTACTCAGGGTTAAGACGGTACAGCACATCCCTTCATGTTCATTTTTAGTTAACATCACCCCCTAAAACATATTAAACTTATTTCTACATATTAATTGTAGTCTCTCTAATCTTCAGCAAGCGGTGGACTTACAGTGAAAACATGAAGCAGGTTATCGAAAGCGTACAGAAAACCAGTACGATTTAGAAGTTCTATTTATGAATCCCAGCACAAGTCAGGTTTTGGTTGCACAAGTCAGTGTAGCCTTAGTGCCGGTCCCAAGCCTGGATAAACGGGAGGGTTGCGTTAGGAAGGGCATCCAGCGTAAAAACTCTGCCAAATCGAATGTGCGGATCAGGGTGATCCACTGTGGCGACCCCTAACAGGGCCAGCCGAAGGAAATACAGTTAGGAATTTTACAGACGCTCTTATCCAGCGTAAATTATATTTGGTCTCTTTTTTACAACTGAGCAATTGTAGGGTTAAGGGTTTTGCTCAAGGGCCCACAGTGGTTGCTTGGTGGAGGTGGGATTAGAACCTCAATCTTTCTGGTATAAGTCCAACACCTTAACCACTAGGCTACCACTTGAATGAATGAATGAATGAATGAATGAATGAATGAATGAATGACATATAAAAGATATTAATATGTGATGAAACTTTTGTAAAGAAATTTTGCTACCCGCCGAAACGCAAGTTGAACGATGCACGCACTGTGTACGTTGTTTGCGTAGGGAAGCGAAATATGTTTGCAAAAACACGGAGATATAGGTACGCCAGACACGAAGCTGTAAAGTAGAAACGCACATTTAATTTAACTGTTAGTAAATCCGACCGTGAGCGTAAAGGCTGGCGTACGCAAAGTTTTTGTGCGTACGCTACGTTTATACATGCGGAACGCATGGTGAGGTTGTTTAAATCACAAAAATTTGATATTGATTAAAAAAATAATATCGAAGTATACCAGAACAATTCAAATTATTTATACTACCAAAGAAGGAATTCTCCAAAATCACGGTGTAACTGAGCTGTCAGAGAAGAGGGTAGTTAACAGTTCAAACGTAGTTCATGGGCACTAAGAAGTTTAAATTCAGTACAGAGCTAAATTAGGGCTTACCCTTTGAGAGACTCCTGCTTGCCGCGTCTTGTCTCTCGGCTCGGCGCGAGTTGTGCGCTTTGCTCCACCTGAAGCTGGCTTCTCTCGGTCATCTCTCTGGCTAAATTCAGCACTAAAGCACAGAACACAGCCAGACACTCAGCCCGACACCTCCAATTCCGCGAAGACAACATCCCAAGCATTCCTTATGGAACAAAGCAAATAATCCCACAGCCAAGAACATCAATCAGATAAGCTAAATTTCAGTCAATAAAGTTTCGAAAAGTGTATGGTACTCTTCAGTAGTCCATTTTAATTAAGAAATTATCCCCCCAAAATTACTTGAAGCTACAACAGTAGTATTATAGTCGGAAGGTTTTCAGGTTTATGTAAATCCATTAGCGTTCAGCTCCTTGGAGACCTGGGATTCTCTTGCGCTCCTTCGGGCGTTCTGGCACAATTATGGTGTTCGCGCTCAGCCCATTGGTCGGCCCACAGGTAGAAAGGGCGAGAGAGAGAGAGAGAGAGAGAGAGAGAGAGAGAGAGAGAGAGAGAGAGAGAGAGAGAGAGAGAGAGAGAGAGAGAGAAAACCAGAGGCAGATGAGAAAGAGAATCAGAGACAGATGAGAGAGAATCGGAGACTAATGAGAGAGAGAAAGAAAGAAAGAAAGAAAGAAAGAAAGAGAGCGAGAGAGAATCAGAGACTGATGAGAGAGCGAGAGAGAATCAGAGACTGATGAGAGAGAGAAAGAGAGAGAATTAGAGACTGTTGAGAGAGTCTTGTCTCCTGTAAAGATTTTAGGTTAACCACTAAGAATTAGTTTTATCTGTTTAATGGTAAACGATCACTTTGTACCGACTTTAAATGTTCACAAAGACAATCTTCATAATTTACCTGTAATTGGAATAGAATAGAATAGAATAGAATAGAATAATGTAGTACTTATTTTCAGTGTAAAAATAAAATACACTTTACATTTGCAGAATTACAGAAATGCTTAAGTTTCAAAATGTGTACATGCGATCAGATTAACAATAATCGCACACAATATACATTGATAGATGATAGATATAGAGTTTACAATGACTATGATAGATGGTGTAATAGAATGTATAAGTTCAATAACAGAAAGATGATTATTTTCATAACAGTCATGGCAACAGTAATTTACAGAAAATTAATTTACGTGACGGTTTTGTCAGCATTTGAAAGTCATATCTCTAAAACCAATTGTCAACCATTTAATACTGTTTATTGGGTATGTAAAGCATTCTGTGTGGCAAGGGCTAATCTATGATTTCTGTCATTGTACATGCTCTGATGCCATGTATTTGTCACATACATGATTGTTTTTCCTTCGCATATCACACCTTGGAATGTTTGGGGTCAGAGCCAGAACCAGCTATGAATGAATGCAGAAATTTTAGTTTATCTGTTCATGACCTGATGATTTGTTAATTGTAATATTTTATTGGGTGGTTGTACTTCAGGCCTACTTGAATTGCACTTGAATATCAAATAGATTTTAAAATCTTGTTAATTACTTATAAAGCACTGAATGGTACATGAGTGAGATCTTATCCTATTATAGCAAAGTCTATCCAAGTCAAATCAAGTTACCTTTACTACACTCAATAAAATAATATTTGTAAATTAAGAGGCACCCAAGTTTGCCAGCGGGAACAGGAACCAAAACTCCAATGGTGACAGAACGGCGAAACAAAAAACAGATTCAGACCAGACATACAAAAGGTATTTATATATTAGTCCTCTACCTCTGCTGCAATCTCAATTCTGGCAATCTTCTAATACCTAGAATAACAATATCAACTGCAAACAGCATATGCTTTTCTTTTCTAGCGTCAAAACATTGGAATAATTTAACCAACTCTGTTCAAGAGGCAATCACACTGAACATTGGAATAATTTACCCAACTCTGTTCAAGAGGCAATCACACCGGTCAGTTTAAAACTAGCTTAGAAACTCTCTTTAAACAATATCTCTAACCTAATTTACATGTAAACACACACTTTCAGGATTATTAGGTTAAAAAAAGCCAGAACCAGGATCAAAACAATCTTGATTGTTTAAAGCGCTATATATAGAAATAAAGGTGACTTGACTTGGTGATTATGATACAACACATCTGGAATAGGAAGGATTAAGGGTGTTTCTCAAGGATCCAACAGTGGCGAACTTTGTGGCGGTGGGGCTTGAAGCCTGGTCTTCCAATGATCAACCATTTGCTGTCAAGCCAGTGGTTTTGTATTTTTAAAGCCAGCCTTCAATCCTTCAGCCTTGTATCCAGATAACACCTAGTAATTTCTGTCCAACCATAGGATATATGTAAAGATTTTGCTCAAATAGGTTATAGTAAGGCATTTGGCAGACGCTCATATCCAAAGCAACTTGCATTTGGTCTCTCTTTTATCTCTGAGCGATTGTGGGTTAAGGGCCTTGCTCAAGAGCCCAAGGTGGTTGCTTGATGGAGGTGGGAATCGAACCCCATTATTTCTGGTATTAGTCCCAACAACTTAACCACTAGGTACTCTCACTGTACTCACCACAAGGCTTCCAGCTAAAAAACATGCACAGTACTTTATTAAATACGCAGACCAACATACTAAATGCAAACATGGCAAATTGTTTTTTGTGCATGGTTTTATTTTTTATAATTCCAGGTAATTTAACACAAGCACAAAAACAAAATCATTTGTAACTACTTTGTTTGTTAACTAGAAAAATGCTGATCTTCTGAAGTGTAAATAATTTAGTCTTAGACTTTTATTTCTTTATTAGTTCAGCTAATGCACTACATTAGACTCATATTATATATATATATTTTTTATAATTTTTTTTTTAATTATATACACAATATAGACCTTTTATAAAGTAGAAAACCTAAATGTAATGAATAAGCTAATATTTAAAAGGTTTTGGTTCTGCTAACAGTCATACATACATGAAAAAAATACCCCACAAAACCAAAACACTACACATTAAATAACATATATACTATAAGATATATACCACATATACACACAAACTACATATACCTGTTTTTTAGGGATGGAAAAACTGAGCTGTACTTCTATTTATACTCCTAAAACACTGTTACCAATAACGCACAAGTGACAAATGTCAGCCTCTGGGGAGCTGAAATATTTAAAAATTATTAATTACAATCTATTCATGGCCTCATAACACCCTTTCAACATGGAGGTAAAAAAATGAGTACTTCCAATAGGAATAGTCTGATGCATCATAAAAGTGAGCCTAGAAAAGTCGCTGTTACATTAGCACATTGTAATTATCCCTACACCAAACGCTTGGAAAAATGGCAAGAAAAACCTGAGTCATACAAATAATCCAGTATCCCAAAATTATAGGAATCCGTACTGGTGAGCACCAGGGAAAACATATTGGCACTCATACTTTAAAGACTGGTCTTTGTGTATGCCTGCTGTATAGAAACTATATATAAAAATGCTAGAAAATTCAACATTATATTTAACAAGTAACTATTAACTTTCGACTATAAAGTTAAATAAAAGGATTTTCCTTCAAAATGTACATATACATTAGCAGTGCTTGATATTTTAGTGAGATATGCTTTATATTTTGTCAACTGTTTATGTTTGATAGAATTTACTTTTCAGGGGTATGCAGGACTACTCCACAACTCACCACAAAAAGTTTACACAAAAATACTTTAAAAAAAATAGTTTTTTTATAATACTTGCAAAATTCTTTTAACACTGTTAAAAAGTGACAATGCTTTTAAGAAATTTCCAGTGTTTCCTTTTAAGGTCAAATTTAAAATGTTTTACAAATACTATTGCTTTTCAAAATAATAAAGCATTGATTTATATGCTGCATTGTAAATAATGGACTCAAAGTCGTATCTTGCCTGAGATAATGTCATTGTACACACTCTCAGAGATGGGGATGAAGGTTTTCTTAGAACTATCCAGAAAGTAAAGTGGATCTTGTACAGCCTGAGGATAAAAGCTGCTTTCTACTAGCTTTTTCTTTTGCTGCTTAAAGGTCTCGGTCACATCCAAGAAAGTCTGCTGAAGAAAGTTTTAAAGTAAGAAAAAGAAAAAAAATTATGACAATAAACCATTATTATAACATTATTTTTCCTCTTACCTGGATTCTTAAAAACCAGGGCCAGGCATATGCTGGGAGGTTTTCTACCAAATGATTATAAAGGTTTTCTCCATCAAGATCATGGCCATCTTTTAAGACCACAGCTGCCATTCCTACTCTTCCCTCATAACCTAAGTATGAACAAGGAATTTTCATCTTACTTAATAAAATGCATGTTTATTCCACTTCCGGTTGATACTTAAATGAAGATTTAATAATGTGATTTTCATAGAGCTATAAAACCTTGAAATATTGCTTTACTTTTTAGATTATGTTTATTTAATTATGAAAAAAGGTTAATGCCATTAAAATAACCCATAAAGACTGTCATGTAATAGATTACAATAGGCCAATTTGAGTTCTATACTCTAATTCGTTACAGTACAAAATACAAACACGATTCCTAAAATACAATTTTTTACAATACAATGATGGAAGTGGAAGTCTCAAATTTTAATATTTTATTCATATTTTATATTGAGAACATATCAAATGTTGAAAGTGAGACATTATGAAAATGTCATGCCAAATATTGGCTCCTTTTGGATTTCATGAGACCTACACATTCCAAAAAAGTTGAGACAGGTAGCAATAAGAGGCCTTACAATTAAATGTACATATAAGAATCAGCTAAAGGACCAATTTGCAATGTATTAGGTCAATTGGCAACAGGATTGGGTATTAAAGAGATTCTCAGAGTGGCAGTATCTCTCAGAAGTCAAGAATTATACATTTTCTCAGTTTAGACATTTAATATGTCGTCTATGTTGTATTCTAAACAAAATATTGAAATGTGAAACTTCCACGTCATGGTATTCTGTTTTGATTTACAATTTGTACAGTGTTTAAAATTTTTGGAATTGAATTTTTAATTTTCAGTATTTTTATTTAATTTATTTTTATTTCAGCACATATGATATCATTTGCCTTCCCATATATGAATAGTCTTCTTCTCCTTTCGGCTGCTCCTGTTAGGGGTCACCACAGCAGATCACTCTTCTCTGCTACACCTGACTTCCTCATACAATACCACAACTCCTCTCTTGGAACCCTGTCGTACACTTTCTCCAGAT
>JAOTRA010098110.1:0-11364 GCA_026260255.1 Pseudolaguvia tuberculata
ACATTCACTCCTATGGACAATTTACAATCACCAATCAACCTAATCTGCATGTTTTTGGACTGTGGGAGGAAACTGGAGCACCCGAAGGAAACCCACACAAGCCTGGGAAGAACACGCAAACTTTGCAAAGAAAGATCCCGGCCCGGGATTAGAACCCGGGACCTTGTTGTTGTGAGGCGACTGTGCTATCCTCTACGCCACCACGCTGCCCATGACATTTTTATTCTTACTCCGAAAATATTTAATTCAACTTCTATATTCCCTAATTCAAAATCAAGATGGGTCCACCCTGGACAGGTCACCTTTGCACACACACACACTCACACTCACTCCTATTGGCATTTTAGAATCACCAATAAACATACATGTTTTCTTTAATGTGGAGTATTTCTTAAAAAATGTATTTAAGTATAGACTGGAGAAACCAAGAGAATAGATAATAATCAATTATTTTTTTTTTTAGTATTTTGGACTATTTTGATCCAGCAAAATGCAGCAAAGTGGGAAAGTCAGAGTTAATGTACATTTTTGTTTAACAAAGAATTTCATAAAACGTAAAAATGTTCATTTTTTAAATGTAGACTTTATGTATTGTATACTGGTTTATGATTGTTGATATGTGCATTACTATACAGTAACCCTGTCCAGGGTGCCCAATGCCATGTGCTCTTCAATGTGCTTTTGCTCTTGTGACCCTGTGCAGGATATGTGTAAAATGTGATGAATGTCACGCCCTCCTCTGAGATGAGCGTCTCCAGCACGCTGCCGGTGTGCAGCAGTTGCACATTTTTATAAGCCGGCGGCTTTCTCCTAGGGGCTGTTGGATCATCTCGCCTTTTTCCCCTGAATGTCTTAGGTTTTCATGTTCATGTTCATGTTCACTGTCAAGTTCATGTTTGCGATCCTGTCTCGTCTCGTCTCATCAAGTTTTGTCACGTCTTTTTTCACGGTATTTTTCAGTTTAAATCTTGTTCGTGTTTTTTTTTTGTTATTTATTTATTTATTATTATTATTATTATTATTATTATTAATAATAATATTATTTTTCTTCTTTATGATTAAAATGGACAATTTAAACCCACCAATCCTGCGTTTGGGTGCGCTCTTTATCCCCGATCCTGCTCCCCGCTCCTTTCTGACAATGAATCTAGTGAGTCTTTTTACATTTTTCTTAAATGTAAAGTTGGGTACATAAATAGTCGGCCTCTTGGTTTCTTGTCTGAAGAGTGTCTTTAGTAAAACTAAACAGTGCAGGTTTTTGTACAGTGGATTTGGATTTGTTGTATTATGGGCCTTAAAGTGCCAATGCTGGACTACCATTGAATAATTTTTAGTGACTGATACGTTAAATTTATTGCATTTTTAGCTGCACAAATTGATAAAATAATTTTAGGCATAAAAATATACAGTTTGAAATAGAAGTTATATAAAAGTAGTAATTTTGTTGAAGAAATATTCATTCTAGCATTAAGGAAACCAACCAGTACCTTTCGAATATAGTGATGTTTATTGTCCCCAGTAAATGACTCTTTAAAAAATATTTGAAATCAATTATTTCCACAATCTCTGTGAACATGTATACTATTATGCAAAGTTAAAAATTTTTTATGCATTTTATTTTTTGAACGCATTATACTTGCAGAATCTGTCACGTATGTATTTCTTTAGAGATGTAATTAGCTTTACATTAGAGAAACTAAGAGGAGTAGAGAACTAAGAGTTATTTTGAACTGTTAAAGTTGCACAGTGTGATTACGTGGGCCCAGAGGGGTCAGCCGGATCCATGATGCAGTAGTCAGGGTAGGTTATTAACAGGGAAAGCAGGGAAATACACAGTGTAGCCAAAATCCAAATTGTAATCCAAAAGCCAAGTCAAAGTCCAAAATCCAAAGTTCAGTAATCCAAGTATCAAAGTCAATTCAAAACACAGTGCTTGGTAAAGGCCTGGGGCAACAATACTTTGCATTGTACTCCGGAGAACCTCCTGCTTATATAGGGAGCCCACGCCCAATTACCAAAGCCAGGAAACACTCCATCAATATTCAGGCGAGGGCCGCCCTCTCCAGGTGGTCCTCCGGCATCACAGTCCTTACAGTACTCCCTCCCCTAACAATGCCTCCTGGCGTTCTCCTGGTGCGCCCCCTAGGGCGAGGTGCAGAGTGTTCGGGATGGCGGGCATGAAAGTCACTGATTAGCGCCGGATCCAGGATGTCCTTTGCCTTTACCCAGGATTAAGCGACAGGACATTGAGAAACAATCCACCACCGTTAATACCGTAGTGTGCCTATTGGAAAGCGGAAGATCAATACAAGATGGGACCAGGGACGCTGGGGAACAGGCAACGGATGTAGGAGGCCCTCGGGTAAGTGTCTTGGTGTCTTAGCTTGTGCGCACTCAGTACAAGATCTCACAAAGTCAATCACCTCCTCCTGCATACGCAGCCACCAATATGTGCCTTTGAGCAGCTCTACGGCTCTCCGAACACCCAGGTGCCCTGAACTCAGGGAAGTGTGTACCCACAACATTAAACGCTGGCCAGTCCTCTCTGGGAGAAGTTAGTACGCTGGCCTCACGGATCTCTTCAGCCAGGTCCCACAATACTGGTGCCACTACTATGCTCGGGTTAAGAATGCACTTTTCTGAGGTATCGTGATTAGGCAGGTCGTACCTTCGGGAGAGAGCATCAGCTTTACTGTTCTTTGTCCCTCGTCTGTAAGTGACATTAAAGTTAAATCGGGTGAAGAACAATGCCCAGTGTGCTTGTCGTGCATTCAGCCAATGCGCCCCCTTTATATATTCTAAGTTGCGATGGTCAGTTAGGACTGAAAACGGTTGTGCACTCCCTTCTAACCAGTGTCGCCACTCCAACAGCACCTCCTTAATGGCTAATAGCTCCTTGTTCCCTACATCGTAATTAGTTTCAGCCAGTGTGAGCTTGTGTGAAAAGTACACGCAAGGGTGAAGTTTGGGAGGTAAACCCTGCTTTTGGGACAAGACTGCTCCAATACCACAGTTGCTAGCATCTACCTCCACCAGGAAAGGAACTGTAGGGTCCGGGTGGACGAGAGTGGGCGCTACGGTAAACTTATGCATTAATACTTCGAACGCCTTAGTGGCCGACTCTGACCAGGTTAATTTGGTGGGCTTACCCTTAAGAATGACTGTCAGCGGGGCTGCGGTGACGCTGAAGTTTCTGATGAAGCGCTGATAAAAGTTAGCAAACCCCAAAAAGCGCTGAAGCTCCTTTACTGTCCGGGGTTTGGGCCAGTCTCGCACTGCCTGAACCCGACCTGGTTCCATCGCAAGCCCCTTTGTGCTGATGACATAACCTAAAAACTTCACTATCCACGCATTGAGCTCTTTGTTATTTAAAATTGTAAAAAGTTTAGTGAAGCTCAAACTCAGTGTGTTGAATGCAGTAGTTGTTTTGCATCTGCAGGACACAGTAATGGGATTATCTTATCTTTATTCATAATTTTATATGTGAAATGGTTTTATTGACTCTCACATGGTGTCAATTGTCATTGATAAATTCAATTCAAAGTCTCTAGTTTTTATAAAAAATAAATAGTGAACATGATACAAATACAAAATTTACAGTCATCTTCACATCACATTAAAGTATACACACTAAAATGAATAATAAAACCTTACTGTTACGCTAGAGAACCACAGACAGGTAACTCGCATAAGCACAGATCCTTTTATTCTTGGGAGAGTGACACACAAACAAAAGAGAGTGCAGGAAAGGCAGGTTCGGAGATCTGGGGCGGAGAGATGACTTGGAAACAGACACTGACACAGATGCTGACACAGACAAATAATAAAGCACACGACACAGCAGACACGATCGGGATACTGGGAACACTGGAACACAGACAGAAACAGGTAAAATCCCAGAGAACAAACGGGATATAGAATTAGAGAGTCAATCGCTGTCCTTTACCTTCTAAGAACGAGCTTGGACGCAGAGTGTTCGAGGCCTGAGTTTAAGTAGTGAGTGTGATGAACTTGGAATAGGAGACAGGTGAGCGTGATTTAGTATTCAGTAGAGCGTGTTGGTGAGTGAGAGGGCGTGACACTTACTGTATGATATTGTGACAAAATAACATTAAACGCAAGTACTTTGCAGAGTTTATGGAAAAAACATTTATTGTAACAGCATAATATTCTGATACAACATACTTACATTTTTTTTTAACTTTTATTCATTAAACACTGAATAAGAAAGAAAAGAAAATCCCACAAAAAGCCTTTATATTTCTGTTATATGACAACAAAACTGCTTGTAATGTAACAAAATTATGTCTGAGTTTTTGTACAGTGTCGTTGGATTTCCTGTCACTGTGGGCTGCAGAGCGCAGTAGTATAGAGCAGAGTCTGATACAGTAGCAGAGGAGATGAACAGATCCACTTGTTTATTCTCTTTGTTCACTTTAGCAGACATTCTTGGTGGAATATTAGTACTTAAAAATCCATTTTCAAAACTATAAAGTAGGAACTCAGGTTTGGATTTGGGATGATGTCTGTACCACTGCAGGGTGTTTGCTGTAGCACTTTCATATTTGCAGGACAGAGTAACGTCATCTTCCTCTTTTAAAACTTTCTGAGGGAAAAGTGGCTCGATTGAATCTGCCTTTGTTTTACCTGTCATAAAGAAGAAAGAAATCTTCAAATAAGTCAATAAAATGGGCGTTCTAACACCAAACAACTAATAAATTCTCTATCATTAACTCACCCAGTGAAAACCACAGACACATGAATATAACAGTGAACATGCTAAAAGGTCATGATGAACTCAATGAAAATATTCTTTCTGTACATGTTAAGAGCTTAGAAGTTCATGAAGCTCCACCCCAAAGCATCATACAACAGTGTAGCAGTGTTAATTTCTAGGGAACCACAAACTTTACAATGAGCTATTGTTCTAAATATAAACTGTAATAAAATAATTATTGAATAATTTATATAATCTTTATTTTAATTGTTTCAGATATGTTTTTCAAAGTTGTTGTTTGTTATCAAGGTGTACTGCGTCATATGCCCTCATTGTTTATATCACTATTATTCATTGAAACCCAGTGTTGCATGCAAGTTTACAACACATTGAACTATACAAACTATTCTTATTCTACAATAAGCACTAGAGAAAGTAAATATTTTAATCAGATAAGATGCACTTCTGCACTTCATAAATATTTTTTAAAAATCTTTTTTCATTTAAATGTAACTGAAATGACTGAAATGAATAATTTATAACCAAATTGGTGAAATCCAATCCTACTCATCTGACAAAGGTTTTCTTTTCTTGCATGTAGTTCTTTTTCTCTGATGTCTGAGAGCTGACTGATAGCTGAGAATGCAGTTTGTTTATTAAGTTTTTGTAAGAACTGTGACTTTGGAGGACCGCCTGCAGAGGGCGCCCTCGCCCAAATTTTAGTGTGCAATCCTGATGGTGGCCATTTTGGGCGTGGCGCGACTATATAAGCAGGTGGCCTCCATTAGGTTAATGTGAAGTATTGTTGCCCTAGGCCTTGCTAAGCGTTTGTTTGAATTAATGATTGTGACTTTAAGATTACCGACCTTGACTGTTTGCTTGACCACTCTTTGGATTACCCGTTTTGGATTGTTTGCTTCTCTCTACCTTACCCTAATAAAACCCGTGAGTTCTACTGCATCATGGATTCTTCTTTGCCTACAGCCACTGTGTTAGTTTTACCTTCTTCATTTCTGCTTTTCTGTGTCTGTTACATAGAAAAGAAATCTTATGTTCATTTACAGGCACATCTACAGGTTGGGCTGTCCACCTCTACCGGTTTTACAAATATTTAGCCACTGAAATGTGATTAAAAGCATTAATGTTAATAATGCTATTATTTGTTTTAGATTAATTCAAACTGTCAGTAAAACCTCGTAACTCCACCCTCTTTGTCTTCTAGATCTACCAATTATTAAAGTTCTTGTTCTTTAAACAAAGTGTTTTCCTAAATATAGAAATAGTATGTCTTTAAAGGCTTATGCTTGTTACGCTTTACAGTGAGACAAATTTGAGATCTAATCATAGCCAATATACAGACTACACTTAAATATTTTTATATAGTAAAATATAATCTTTGGCCACATGTATTTTGCAACTGAAAAAACTGAGCACATGAACATGAATAGAGAAATTTCTATATCAGAGAAAAATACAAGTAATTATTTGAAAAACAGACAAGAAAGTGTAAATAAGTAAACAGCTCTATCTGGTAGAAAAAAGATGACTGTGCTCCAGCCCTGTATAGAGCTTTTTGTACAATGTTGTAGGATTTACTGTCACCTTGGGCTTCAGTGTGCACTAACACAGTGCAGTTCAGAGAAAATAAACAGATCCCTTTTCTTACTCGTTTTGTCCACTATTATGGGCATTCGTCTGGCGGTTGAGCCTGTTGAACATATCCACCAACTTCAAGAATCAGCAGCAGAAACTCTGATCTCGAACTAGGATTTTGTCATTACCAGTGAAGACTGTAAACTAATCCAGTATACGTGCAGGACAGTGTGGTGTTACTGTTACGTTTGTTGATGCCAACATGGTTTAATGCTGTTATTAGCAACTACTGATGGATAAAAATTACAATAACATCCTGACAGTTTACTAAATATAAATAATATATGAAGAAATACACTTTTATGTGCAATGTATCTGACTTACCCATTTCAATAGTCATGATGAAAAGAAAGATGAAGAGTAACATTGTTGTCTCAACTTTAACCTGAAACTCCACTGTTATGTACTGAAAATCTTCTGATGTCTCCTAACTCCTATTTAGTCATAATGATCACAGCTGTAGTTAATTTCATACAGTGAAATTGGATTTCATGTTACTGTAAGCTGCAGAGCACTGTAGTATAGAACAGAGGTCGGTACACCAGAGATGTTTGTTTAGTTTCATCATCGACTTCAGAATACAGAAGCTTTGGCAAAAGGGAACTTTTAAGACCATGTCGAGTGACAAATAAAAGAAAATCTAGCTTTAATTTTGGATACTGTTTGTACCGGTGCAGAATGTCTGAAGTACGACTTGTTTCATATTTGCAGGATAGAATAACATCATCACCTTCAATTAGCTTAATTTGGATGAGCATAAATGCATATTCCTTAATGTTCTTTTTGATTGGTCCCCGGTAGGAGGAGATGATCTGACATTGCACTGACTGGTAGCCATTTCTCTGATCAATATCTTGCCTCTGGTACTCATCAGGGAGAAAAGTCAAGGACAAAAGTGTGTCAGTGGTACTTGAACCAAACAATCCCTGTTTTCAAAACTTAATAGAGTAGGATATGGCTTCACCCTAGGTGATACCTATTAAGTAGAACTTTCTCGAGCAAACAGCACAACAGCATCTCTTCCAAAACCTATGGATTTTTCATACATGGCTGAATCAGGGGTATTAGATGGGCTAGATGCTCTGCAGTCCTTCTACGAGGCATTTGTATGCTCAAAAACTGGGAGTATTTATGAATTGGTGCCACAATAAGCATATTGACTCACTGATTCTAATGTATACTTTTAATGTAAAAACTGGCCGTTTATAGACCTACATGGGAAACCATGGGAAATATAAGTAGTGTTGAAAAATCCATTACTATGAAGGAGCTCTTAATGGTATAAAAAATATGTTTTGAACATGTTTTGAAAAATACAAATGAGCACATTTTCATACTAGCTGAATTTACTGCAATATTCTCCCACCTTGTGGAGTTACAATGTCATTTTCAGTTCATTTTCTTTCTCAAAACAGATCCACTTGTTTATTCTTATCATCAACTTTAGCATCCAAACGCCGTGGCAGAGGATTCGTTTTAGCTCCGCTTGGTAAAATATAAAGAAGAAACTCAGGTTTGGGTTTTGGATATTGTCTATACCATTGCAGATTGTTTACAGTACCGCTAAAGTCTTTGTAGCTGCACGACAGGGTAACATCATCTCCTTCATCTACAAGTTTACAGGCGAAAAGTGGCTTTATTGACTCTGACATGGAGCCACCTGTCAAAGAAACAGGTAACATTGTTAGCCTTTACATAATCAAGGTAAACTACAACACTTGCTACTATTTAACCTCGTTTAAAAAAATGAATAAAAAGTCAGTATTAACTCACTCAGTAAAAGGCACAGAAGCACCAGTATTACAGTAAACATGAAGGTTGTCTGTAATGTGAAACCTGCTCTTTCTGTATGTTTCTATGTGAATATCCTTTATTCTGATTAAGCTCCACCCACAGCACATCACAGGGCATTTTCTAAACTACATGATTGTCTAATGCCAAAAGTTAGAGAGAATATTAATTAGAACACATTCATTCATTCATTCATTCATTCATTAATCCATCTTCTAAACCACCTTTTCCTTAATTTGGTGTCACCGGGGTCAGCTGAAGCTTATCCCAGCCCACATAGGGAAAAAGGCATAATAAAATACAGAAATGGAGCTGGAGGTGGAAGAGTTGAAGATGCTGAGATTTCCATTGTGAGTGACGAGTATGAACAGGATTAGAAATGAGTTCATTAGAGGGACGGCGCATGTAGGATGTTTTGGAGACGAAATGAAGGAGGCTAAGTTGAGATGGTTTAACATGTGCAGAGGAGGGACATACAGTATATTGGTAGAAGAATGCTGAGGATGGAGGTGCCAGACAGGAGGAAAAGAGGAAGATCTAGGAGGAGGCGATCAGGGAAGATAAGTTGGGGTGAAATGTAGAGGACAGGGTAGTGTGGAGAAGAGTGATCCACTGATAATGGGAGAAGCCGAAAGGAGAAAAAGAAAAAGAAGAAGAAGAAGAAGAAGAAGAAGAAGAAGGAGAAACAAAAGTGAATTATTAATAAATGTATTGATTGTTTATATTTAAAAAAAAATTACTTTACACTTACACAATCTGTTTGTCACATACAAACGAATTGATAATTATAGGCGAATTAATTATTATTATTAACGCTCTTCTCTGGTTTGATGACAGTTTATTAATGTGATACAAACTCTACAGATGTACAATGTGATTTTTGTTAAAGTGTGGTAAATTGTTCTGTAACACAAATAGTGTCAGAGTTTTTGTACAGTGTAGTTGGATTTCCTGTCACTGTGGGCCTCAGAGCGCAGTAGTATAGAGCAGAGTCTGATACAGCAGCAGAGGAGATGATCAGATCCACTTGTTTAGTTTTAGAAACTTCAGCATTTAGACCCTCTGGCAGAGGATCAGTTTTATATCCACTTTCAGAGATGAACAAAAGAAACTCAGGCTTTGATTTTGGATATTGTCTGTACCAGTGCAGGTTGTCTGATGTTCTAGCTGTTTCATATTTGCAGGACAGAATAACATCATCACCTTCAACTACAACTTTATGAGTGAAAAGTGGCTTTATTGAATCTGCAATGGAGTCACCTGTCAAAAGGAAAAGAATTAAAGGAACAACAGTAAAGTCAGTGTTATAGCAACATCACACAGGATAATTAAACACATATTAAATATTAGTAAAATAACAAAAAGAGACCCACAGTGTTAACTCACCTATTAACAGGCTCAGGAGAAGAAATCTAAAAGTGATCATGTTCAGTAGTTGATTCTTTCTTCAGAACTCTGTAATGTTGATCTGCTATCTTGAAGGATCTCATAGCTCCTCCCACAGAACAACATGACAATTTGTTCTAAAACCAACTTGGGAACAATGCAGTGCTTATTATAAATAATTTATTTTGCATTAAATAATATATGTACAGTATAATTATAAATTGAATTTGCAGGTATTCAAATTTCTAACTTCATAAATGTATTAATATCATAAATAAGCATTAAAATGTCAATAAAGATTTAAAAGCAGTTATTACAAAAATATACATTTTGTCATTGCAGATAAAATCATTAATTCATTCATCTCCTATACCTGCTTATCCCATAAATTGACCACCTGGACAGGTTGCCAGTCCATCACAGGGCAATTTAGAATCACTAATCAATCAAATGATTGGACATGATTGTGGAGTAAACCCACGCAATCATGGATAGAGACAGAAAGGCCCCAGCACAGGAATCGAACCCTGGCTTTCTTGCTGTGTTGCAGCACTGCTCATCACTAAATCATTGGGTTGCCCCTCTCCTATTCACTTCAGCAATAAGAGAAACAAATAAGCACATTTCAAATGTTGCTATTTTTAAAGCCCTCTTGTGGACTTACAGCGAATTACTCCTTCTTGAAATATTTTAGTTAAATCGTTTCTACACTAATTGTGGGTTAATACACAGACTAATCACTCACTATTATTTACCATTGTTCTCAACATGAACAAAACAAACAGTCAGTTGTAGCATGTTCGTCTCATCACAAGAAGGTCCCGGGTTCGAATCCCGGGCTGGGATCTTTCTGTGCGGAGTTTGCATGCTTGTGTAGGTTTCCTCTGGGTACATGCAGATTAGGTTGATTGGTGATTCTAAATTGTCCATAGGAGTGATTGTGTGTGTGTGTGAGTGGTTGCTTGTGTATGTGTTGCCCTGAGATGGACTGGCGACACGTCCATGGTGTACCCCCCCACCCCTCGTCCTATATGTGCTGGGATAGGCGCAGCAGACCCCCGTGACCCCGAATTCAGAAATAAGCGGGTAAGAATATGAATGAATGAATGAATGGGTTTTTGCCATTTTTTGCCCTCTAGTGAAGTAACTGATACTAGCATATATTTCTATTTACATTTGACTCAATTACTTTGCAAGATCAGCAGATTTGTCAAGAGACTGCCTGTCTCCATCTTGTTAAATACATGCACAGTTTACTTCTTTTAATTGATTTTATATATATATGACATTCATAACTACCGGTACTATACCGATAATCAGTTATACACTAGAAGGACTCCTGGTTCCCATTTTAAAATATGTGTGAATCGTGTATTTATATTTAATTATTAGTTGATCTGCTATAAAATTGTAGTGCAGGAGTTTTTGTACTGAGTGGATTTCCGGTCACTGTGGGCTGCAGAGCGCAGTAGTATAGAGCAGGACAAAGTAATATCATCACCTTCATGTACAACACTATGAGTAAAAAAATCAGATTTTTAAATCTGAATCTTATTGAATCTGGCATGGATATGGTAATGTTTCTATTCACATATAGGAATTCTTCTTCAGATGGTGTCATTATTCATTCATTCATTTCATTCATTCATTCATTCATTTATCTTCTCACCCGCTTATTCTCTAATATGGGGTTATGGAAGTCCGCAGTGGCCTATCCCAGGTCACATAGGGCAAGAGGCAGACAGGTTGCCAGTCCATCGCAGGGCACACATAGACAAACAACCACACACACACACACACACACACACACACACACA
>JAOTRA010098121.1:0-11364 GCA_026260255.1 Pseudolaguvia tuberculata
GGAGGTTTATGGATGTGGTGAAGGAAGATATGCAGGTAGTTGGGGTAGACGAGGCAGATGTAGCGGACAGGGTAATGTGGAGAAGAGTGATCCACTGTGGCGACCCCTAACGGGAGCAGCCGAAAGGAGAAGAAGAAGATATATTTATATAGCACTAATCTTTTTACAATGTTGTCATTTTAGGTGACTCTTGATGTTCAGCGTGAAATGGCTGTGTCTACAAAGGGTCCTAGGGGAGGAGTTTTTGTTATGTATAACTGTGCAAGACTACACACACTGTTCAGCAGCTATGAAAAAGGCGTCGAGCATGGTGAGGCAACACACACACACACACACACCCTCAACAGTTATAATAACTTATTTTACTTGAACTTTCTTTTGTGGTTATCACTGTAATAATGTTTCTAACATTTGAAAGCCAGCATTATTGATTGTTTAATGGTACCAAGTTATATTTGTGGTAACATTTTTTTGGTGAAAAAATATTGTTGTTTTTAACATAAAATGCTGTTTGTTAAATGTTAAATTTAAATAAATATCTAACCTATATATTTTGAATATTTATGTATTATTATAAATTAATTTTTAACATCTTAAGTTTACATGTCTATTTATCCCTATATGCAATAACATATTTAGTAACAAGTATTTAGTACATATTACAATATAAAGATCTCACTATTTACTTAGTGTGCAATGGCTACTCTTTAGGTGTCTATCCTGAAATGCCTACCAGCACAGAGTTGGATTTTTCCTCTCTAAAAGAAGAGGTAATTAAATCTGTTATTAATTTATCTCCGTAGTTCTAAATCGGTGGTTCTCAACCTTTTGAGACTGATGCGTTCCCCAAACCTGTTTTATTACGTGGCATCCACTCATATACACATACACATAAAAAGGCATACATACAAGAAGAAATTTATTTTTCACAGAGAGACTGATGTATTATGCACACTGGACATGCGGTTCAGTGTTGGACAGCACGAGCCATGCTTTTTCTGCTGTCAGTTTTGAAAACAAATGTGTGTGATTCACACAAATGAGTTGTTGCGAATGAAAGTAGTCATTTAAGTGCTGTGTCATTTTCATTTTAAAAATACAACTCCCCCATGCTCTTTTGAGAACCACTGTTCTAAATAATTTGAGGATGCATTTCTAACAATTATTTAATTTCTCCACAAGGGGGAGTGGCTTCTTCTTTTCAACTACCTTATTCCGTTCTCTGAGCTTCTGGACCAGTTGGGAACGAGTGTAGAGCTGGAGGAGGAGGCAGCTCGGGTTAGTTTAAGAACAGAGCAGGTGTGTTTGTAAGTCTGAATGCATTTCTGAAACACAGCTAGGTGTGTGTTTTATGACTGTTTTGAAAGACCATGTCTTGGTATATCGTGACCCCAAATTAGGGAATAAGCGGGCAAGAAGATGAATGAATGAATGAATTTGTCTTCTAAGGAAAGATATGGCGGACAATTTTCAAAAGTAATAGCAGAATGTATTTGCCTTTTGACATTTGTATATTTGGGCTCCTTACTCATATAATAAAAATATTAATAATTATAGTGACTGCCAAAACTCATTAAGAATTGTAAAAATTAGCATTTTTAAAGTGAAATGCAGGAACTTTTTTTCCTGCTTGCAAGTATCAAATTGCAGAGTATAAACTCATCAACTTGTTGCACAAGCAATAAAAGAACAATAAATTAAATGTAATTGGGAAATAGATGCTTAGGGGTTAGAGAACCAATATCAGAAAGACCAAGGTTTGCACCATCACTGTGGGCCTCTGAGCAAGGCCCTTAACCCCTAGTAGCTCAGTAGTACATGTGAGATACATGTAAGTCTCTCTGGATAAGGGTGTTTGCCAAGTACTGCAAATGTAAAAATACATATGCAAATGTTAGTGAAATTTCCCCTTTGGCCGTTGACCGTGGGTGATACTCCTGAATCCCAACACTCCTCATAGTAGAGTCCCGTCCCTGACACTGATTGACAGCTTTCGGTTAAAGTGTTTGAAAATACAAACACAAAAGGGGTTCTGCAATTCATCTTGCATTTATAAAAGGAAAATCCCAACGGGTTTGTATCTGCGTTTGGCTTTGTTTTAGCAATTAGAAAATGCACTTTGCAATTCCTTTAATACCAACCTTGTGTTTTCTGTTGTCTTATGCAGGTCTGCAGATTCCTGGTGTCTCTCAGCAAAGATTTCAGTTCGTATTATAACAGAGTCCATGTGCTTGGGGTAAGATTTGTGTCTCTGTCCACCTGCCTGTACTAACAGCATGGAATCATTATGTAATGTCATTTAAACAGTTCAGCTGGAGTTCAGTGACATTAACCTCCTACTCTTTCCTGCACAGTCACCTTTATTCTTTTTATTCCTGTGAACACTCTTTCTCTGTTTAATCTCCCTGTCCTTCTGTCTCACACTGTAGGAGCCGTTACCTCATCTTTTTAATCAGATGTTTTGCCGGCTGTTGTTGCTGAAAGCTTTAAGAAAACTTTACCACAGCGCTTTGGATTCTCTTAATCTGCCCCCTATCCCACAGTTATAGCTCCAAATCCCATCACACCACCAGTGTCTAAAGAAATATTCTGGAATTGTAAAGCAACCATCCATATTACATGAGGAAAATGACTGGAATGTTTTATAGTAAACAATGATTATGAGCTAAAAATTCGTGCCAATCTTCCACGACTAATACTTGCTGTCGCCACAAAATATTAGTTTTTTTCAAAACTCTAATCTGTATTTAAATTCTTAAACTTTAAATGTTTGTCTTTCAATCAGAACATATACCACTACTACATGATTTTATTCTGTAATAAATTCTACCTGTTAAATGTTTATTTATTTTCTTTCTACTATCGCTGTGCCTAATTCCATTTTTCTATAGTAATATAACAGGAACTCAACGAGTAGTGGGCGTTCCACATTGAGTGTTATTAATGTGCTATTAGTAAAAGTCTCCTGGTTGATTTGACATGGCAGTTTTATTGTAAATAGGATTGTTTTATATTTAATGCAGGAGTCTGTAATGTTCGTAACAACACATGACATGACAACACCATGACAAAAACACTGTTTCGTTCTTTTGCTGCTTTTGTCAGATCAGTTGTTCATCTTTTCTGTACAAGATGCAGACAGTCTCGGTTGTTCTTTTCCACTTTATACATTTAATAACATGAACAAACTTCAGCATGAACAAATCTTAAAGTTCTAAAATTCAAAAGTTAACATATATTCCTTGATGCTTGTTAAAATATTCATGACTGGGCTTTATATAAATTATGACCACAAATGAAATCTGTGTATAAATGACTATAATATATATTAAACTTCCTAATCGTTAATGGTGTAAATGCGGAAGCTTGTTTTTTTTTTTAGTTTATTTAAAGTTAATTAAATCAACTCATTAATGCATTCATTTTACTTACTAATGTAGACTAATGTTGGCTTTAATTGTTTATTTAAAATTATTGAATTATTAAAATTTTTAAGTTTTAATTACTACCTTGGTGTTTATGATTTGTTCATGTTGAAGGCCACATACTATTTATGCAAATTACTATGTTAATGTTAGTTTATGATGACTTAATCCATCATGCAAACATACTAGAGTGAGTCAAAAGATTGCCTCTATCCTGGTTTTGTATATCTCTTGATTAACTCACTGTTATTAAGGTTGTGTGTGTGTGTGTGTGTGCGCTTGCATGTACCTTAAAAGGCAGCTAAAGGTCTTAGAATAAATGTAGGCATTCCAAAAGGAACACTGTGTTAATTATATGTCTCTGTTGAACAGGCTGAATGAAATAGAGAAGAAACTTTCTATAGCGTGAGGTCCTGGTTTTAAAGAGTGGAGGGGTTGGCAAATGGTAAATCAGTCGTTATAATATATAGTGAGGTCAATAAGTATTTGATCACCCTGTGATTTTGCAAGTTCTCCTACTTAGAAATCATGGAGGAGTCTAGCATTTTCAGCATATGTGCATTTCCACTGTGAGAGACAGAATCTAAAAATAAAAATCTATACGGTTGCTTCACAACAAGAAGGTCCTGGGTTCGATTACCGGGTGGGGGATCTTTCTGTGTCAAGTTTGCATGTTCTCCCTGCGTTTTCCTCCGTGTACTCACAGTCCAAAGCAACCTGGATTCAGTGATTTTAATGCAGGGTGACACATAAATGGGAGAAATGTGTTTACCTTCCTGTGTTGAAACTTCTTTGTATGGAAACCTTATTTGTCCTCTGATATAAAAATGTGACACAATAAAAAAATAAACAAAAGTTCATGACAAAAGATAAGGCTATAAAAAAATTGCTGGGTCTGACAGATAAATAATGAAACCAAGCCCATGTGATGATGTGGCCATGTTAACAGGATATATTAAACGTCTAATCACGCACTTTGTCACCTACAAGAAAAACTGTATTCACCAGACGTGAGTTCAAAATCTGAACTCAAGTAAAAGTACAAAAAAAGAATTGGATGAAACAATAAAGTTCATTAGTTTCAAATGTCAATCTCAGTCCTGTGATGGACATTAGCATCACCTGTCCTGTCTCACACACACGTCTTTCTGAAGCTAAATGGAAAAACCTAGCAGTTCATTTAAAACTGTACTTATGTACCTAGTTATTATTGAGGTTCTGTGTTCAATTTGTGTGGGATGTTCTAAACATTACACTTTACTTATGTCTCAAAACATCCTTTAATGATTGTTGTATTAATGCAGCTTATCCTGGTTTGCTGTTCAGTTTATTTATTCATTCATTCATCTTCTTTCCCGCTTATTCCCGAATTTGGGGCCACGGGGGTCTGCCGCGCCCATCCCAGCACACACAGGGCGAGAGGCGGGGGAACACCCTGGACGGGTCGCCAGTCCATCTCAGAGCAACACATAGACAAACAACCATTCACACACACATTCACTCCTATGGACAATTTACAATCACTAATCCACCTCATCTACATGTTTTTGGACTGTGGGAAGAAACCGGAGTACCTTTAGGAAACCCACGCAAGCACAGAGAGAACATGCAAACTCCGCACAGAAAGATCCTGACCCAGGATTCGAACCCGGGACCCTTCTTGAGGCAAGCGTGCTACCCACTACGTCACTGCGCCGCCCTTCAGTTTATTTAGTTTTGTATTAAATAGATATGAAAATGTGCAAACAATTAGTTTGTTTATAGGATTTATATTATCTTCTAACCTGCTTATTCCCTAATGTGGGGTCGCAGGGGTCTGCAGAAGCCTTTCCCAGTGCACATAGGATGAAAGGCAGAGGTCCATCACATGGTCACACATAGACAAACAACCACACACACATACTCACTGACTCCTATGGCCAATTTAGAATCACAAATAGGATCCATTTTATCCATTCAGGTTAGAGATGAAAATCTTTCTATGCAGTGATGTCAGTTTATTTTGTTGCACACAGCATGAATCGCATTGTAAAAGTGTTATTTTTTTAAGTTTTCAAACATACATGCCCATGTGCTCGTACTTGCTCACTAAACGGCAGCCTCTACAAAATCTTGTGAGATTTGCGAACTCATATAAAATTCATATTATTCATTCATTCATCTTCTTACCGCTTATTCCCTAATCCGGGGTCACAGAGGTCTGCTGGCTCCTATCCCAGCTCACATAGGGCAAAAGATGAGAGTACACCCAGGACCACCTCAGGACAACACATAGACAAACAACCACACACACATTCACTCCTATGGACAATTTAGAATCACCCATCGAACTAATCTGCATGTTTTTGGACTGTGGGAGGAAACCGGAGTACCCGGAGTAAAGCACGGGAGAACATGCAAACTCTTCACAGAAAGATCACCGGCCCGGGAATCAAACTCGGGACCTTGTTGTGAGGCGACCGTGCTATCCACTACGCCACCGCGCTGCCCAAAATTCGTATTAAACTAATTTATTTAAATAATCTAATATTTATTAGCATTAGACAGTAATGGATGAATGCTGCCATTGTAGCAAAGTAGAAGTATTTTGTAAAAGCAACTGCCCCACATCTATAGTGGTTTCCAGAATGTTCTAATCAAAATTTCTATTATTTAGCTAGCAGTCTGCTAATACCTAGCGTTAATGTTAGCTCAGTCAAGCTAGGTTAACATCAACAGTTGTAGACAGATTATGCCTGACAAAAAATACGATTATCCTGTCCTGAGCGGGTTTGATCCCTCCTTCCCCAGTGGAGGTTATGCCCCTGTCTGTCTGTGTGATAGAGTTCTTGCTCTCTCACTTTCCTGTCAGTCACCGATTGTTATTGGTCATCATGACTTGCGGTTAGTAAGCAGATAGTGGATTGCACTTTACACCAAATCTGTTATGCTGTCCTGAGACACGTCATGTGTAGCTAGTGGAGAAGATGTCTGACTCCATGTGTCTCAGAGGAGGCTTCTCTTGTGTTGTGTTCAAAGAGAAATTGCATCGCCTTGTCTACAATTGGCAAACACTAGAAACTTAGGCTGTCATGATGTCCCCTAGTGTTGTGGCTAAAATTCTGAAAACTACTAAGAAGGGTAAATAATGGAGCAGTGGAGGTTAGTGTTGATAAACTGTTAGCCTTGTACTCTTACATCGTTATCAGTGAAATAAGTAATATATAAGTAATATAGATTTCAATTTATATTTGTCAATTTTACACAGGCAAGAGAGACACGGGTTTGATTTTCTGGGCAAGGTGTCTTTCTGTGCTGAGTTTGCTTGATCTCTCTTGATCTCACTTGCATGTGTTTTCTCCGGTCCTTCGGTTTCCTCCCACAGTTGAAAAACACGATTGGTGATTGGTGATCACTCCGTAGAAGTGAGTGTGTGTGGGGTTGTTTGTCTCTGTGTGGCAACCTGTCCATGGTGTACTCCTGCCTTTCGGCCTTTGTGCGCTGGTGTAGGCTCCATCAAATCCTTGTGACCCTGATCATTTTTCAAGTCACTTAAAGAATCTGGAATAATGATTGTTTTTAGCATGTGCTATGCTTTATAAGGGTTGTGTGTATATTATTGATTGGGTTAAAAGTGATGTTGATCTAAGTTGACCTAAATATAGATTATCGGATATGTTTCAGACTTCACACATAGTTAAAGTGCTCAATTCCCATTTCAGCACTCAGTGGACTATTGTATGGTTCAATGCTTGTTCTAAAACAAAACAGAAAGAAAGTCATTGTCTAGTTCAATTCATTTCCTGCTTTTACCCATTTAAAAACCCAACATTTTTTTTACCCATTGTCTAATTTAAACATTTATAAACCCAAATTATTCAGACGAAATTGATCTAAAATCTGCTGTGTGATAACAGCTATAAATAATATTCAGAACACAGTGAAAGATTGGCGAATCAAAACTGAGGAAAATGTCAGATAGTAAGCGGAAAGAGAGAGAAACAGAGCGAGAGAGAAAGAGGATATTTCATACCGTTCATCTTCAGAGATACTGAGCTGCTCAGGTGATCACAATAAACAGAACACAGAATGTGTGTGTGTGTGTGTGTGTGTGTGTGTGTGTGTGTGTGTGTGTGTGTGTGTGTGGGCTTGTATGGTTTGCTATCCTGGTGAGGACTTTCCATACGTTTAATGATTTTTATACTGTACAGACTGTATTTTCTAACCCCTATCCATAACTATAACTAGAGAGAGCGAGAGAGAGAGTTGTAAGGAATTTTTTTTTAATTGTTTCTCCAGGTGTTATTCATTCATTCATCTTCTTACCCGCTTATTTCCTAATTCGGGGTCACGGGGGTTTGCTGGAGCCTAATCCAGTGCACACAGGGCGAGAGGCAGGGTACACCCTGGACAGATTTCCAGCCCATCGCAGGGCAACACATAGACAAACACCCACCCACACACATTCACTCCTATGGACAATTTTGACTCACTACTTAACCAAGGAAGGAAACTATACTTGGAGGAAACCCACACAAGCATGTGGAGAACATGCAAACTCCGCACAGAAAGATCCCTGGCCCAGGACTCGAACCCGGGTCCTTCTTGTAGTGAGGTGACCGTGCTAACAACTGCTCCACCCTCCAGGTGTTACTGAATGATAAACAGCCGCTGAGTACATGAACAAAACAAAACAATCAGGAAAATAATAAACATGCTTGTGTGGGTTTCCTCCATGTACTCCAGTTTCTTTCCACAGTCCAAAAACATATATATTAGGTTGATTGATGAATCTAAATTACCCACATGTGTGTATGTGGGTAATTTATGTGAATGTGTGTGTGTGTGTGTGGTTGTTTATCTATGTGTGGTCCTGCGATGGACTGGTGACCTGTCCATAGTGTACCCCTGCCTCTTGCTTTATGTGCACTGGGATAGGCACCAGCAGACCCCGTGACCCAGAATTAGGAAATAAGTGGGTAAGAAGATGAATAAATGAATGAATGAATGAATGTATTCATTTAGATGGTGCATTTCATTTCATCTTTGCTTTTCTTTCAGGCGATAAACTATCCACTTGACCAATATCACATTTATAAATAAACACATCCCAGATATTTCTTAAATTTCGTATCTTTTCAGCGCTCTTGTATTATATGATGCAGCGCTTTTTCAGGCTTATGAAATATCTAATATTAGCCTTAAAAACCCTAATAAAAATCAAACAGCTCTTCTGAGTATTACATTGCTGTGGTTAATGTAATGTAATATCATGCCTTGAACACCAGAGTGCAATCTTTACCCCCTCTAGCTTTTGTCATGGGGACTGTTAACCTGTCAATCATTCCCGGAAGGCCTCCTTTGCACTGAGACAAAAGGAAAAAAGAGCGTGCGTGAGAGAGAGAGAGAGAGAAATCAAGTGTAGCATGAAAGCACAAAGCAGAAGACAGAGTGTGAGATGGAATCGCTACAAGCAAAAGGGCAGGCTTTAAAAAGTGAAGAGAAATGGATGGAAGAAGATGAATGAGGTCAGAAATGCCCAGGAGAATGATCCCAGTCTTTGTGGTGGGTAGAGACGTAGAAACAGGTTTGTAGGGGGATGTGTTGTTCACTGTATTGATGTGGATTTAAGTGTGGTGGACAGCGCTGGCAGCAGGAGATGCTGAAAGAGGAAGGGGCTAAGCGGGAGGTGGAGAAAGGCGGGGTAGTTACATGTAATGGCCACATGATGATTGTGTGTTTGGCTTCGAGGAAAGCTATTTCTCACTGCTGGTGTGACTCACATGAACGATTCACATCTCAAGATTCCCAGAAGACACAGCGATATACTGTACAAGAAAGGCGTGTGTGTGTGTGTGTGTGTGTGTGTGTGTGTGTGTGTGTGTGTGTGTGTGTGTGTGTGTGTGTGTCTTTATTTTAAAAGTGTTCACCAGTTGGGATACTAAATAAAAATCTGTGCGTGGGCAGGATTGTAAGTGAGATTAAAATATCATTTGAAGACTGAAGACTTATTGGAAATACCAAGTTTGTGATTGATTGAATTATCATTTCCACAGGATTCCTTTCTCAGCAAAAGTGGAAAACTTGACATGAATATTTTAGGTGTTTTTCCTCCAAGTATTCATTCATTTTCATTAAGCTCTTTATCTGAAATCAGGCTGTGATTCCTGCCCATAAAGACGTTTATTCATACTTGAGCATGTCAATTAGCAAACTATACCCCCCCCCCCACACACACAGGAAATATTGTGAGCATCTTCATATAGGAGATATCTTCATATATATATATATTTTTAAACCTCCCTCAGGTCGTTTAACTATAGACACAGTCAGACACACACACAAACACACACACAGAAACTCACAGGCTGGTTTGGTTCCACTGCACACACAGAGGTTTGCTACGGTTACTCGTTACGAGAAGATGGAACTCCAGCGTGATAGGAAAAAAAAACCTTGCACACGCCAATTACATCTTAACCATTTTTTCCACGATGCTCTTTAAACACTTATTGGATGTACAGTACAGTGGAAATCCCATTCTGGACCCAATACTAGTCAATTGTAATGCACGCACCGAACTCACACACTCTTGCAGGACCTTGCTCAAATCCAAGATATGTCAGCAATTTAAAAAAAAAAAAAAAAAAATCAACAAGTGAAAATGTTATATATACATCCCTTTCCCCAATAAATGTAAGCAAATTAAACACAAAGAGCCAAATCGAGAACAAACAATGGAATAATAAAATCACCAGAGTCTAGAAGGAAATTAATCTAAGCTACTTTTATTTACTGTCATGATTTGGAAAGTAGAAGAAAACCGAAGAACCCTGATAATAACACCATGGAAATGGGAAGCCCATGTTAATCTTCACACAGACATGAATCTTAAACTAAAGAGCCAGCAGTGTTGGCCTACTTGAAAAATGTGCTGTTGTCAGTTATTCTATATTAAATGAAGCATCACTACATGGAAACTACACCAACCCTGATGCCCCCGGGGAAATGTAGCTAACCTACAAAAATCTGTCAAAATATCTTAATACATCAAAGCTATTAAAAAAAATAGAACTTCAGACTCCAGCAGTGTTTTGCTGTTGCTAACTGTTTAGTTAGCTAATTTCGGAACACCATCAAGAAATGGATGGTTTTTCTGCCCAATCAATAGTTCATGATGTCACCACAATAGCTTGTTGCCAACCAACGTAAAACACAAAGAATAAGCAATCGGCATCATGCAGAAGTAATTTGTCGGCTCCATAAACAGCAAGGACGTCATCCAGACTTAGTCAACAATTGACTTTGCCACTGAAAAGCTATTTGAATGAACCATGCTTTTTTTAGTAGAAGAAATGTTGTGAATGACGTCATATTGTTTCTCTATTAACGAATTCCCTTCATAATTATTAAATTAGTTATGCCATTAATTTATTTGGTTGGGTAAGGTCTCTTAAATTCTTCTATTTGGAAACCCATTGAATGAATTTAATGGAATTGGTGGTGCATGCGAGGTTTTCCTAATGAAAAAAAAAAGAGGCATAGAGTTTTAAATAGCTCTCCATTTACCAAAACATTTTCTAGAGGAAGAAGAATTCATTGGCGATGGGAGAAATTCACTAAAGTGCTAGATCAAATCTTTGAAAAACATCCACAGCAGATTTTATTACTCCTGTTTCATAAAAGAAATTTGTATTTCATGAATTCGGTGACATTTGTCACAGTAGGAGTGTAAAATAAATACTTCCCGAACACAAGAAAAGACTTATGTTGTCAGGTCCCCCTTGAGGGGCGGCATTTCACATACCGGTAGGCTAAACTATATTCTAGTTCAGGGCTGAGTGATTGACATGCTGAAGCTTGTGTGAGATATAATGGTAGTGTGAGTATATGTGTGTGTGTGTGTGTGTGTGTGTGTGTGTGTGTGTGTGTGTGTGTGTGTGTGTGTGTGTGTGTGTGT